>VYZQ01044899.1:134596-156179 GCA_013400655.1 Mystacornis crossleyi
ATAGCTTTACATCTGATTTATACATGGAAAGAGAAACAGTGGGTTTTGTTTGGTTGGTTTCGTTGGGGTTTTCTTGTCTTGTTTTGTTTTGTTTTTTTGTGGGCCCATGTTTCTCTCTGATGTTTTCTCTGCAAACTGGAAAGAATTTCAGCATAGACTATATCTCTTACCCACTAATTTTTCCTAGTGCTTCAAGCTTGTTTTGTCAAGCTTTGCTTTGTATTTAATGCGTCAAATTCTGTATTCTCATAACTATTACTCACATATATTAAATTCTTTGGACAATGGTATTGTAGTGGGCTGACCCTGGCCAGATGCAGACACCCACCAAAGCTGCTCTNCACACAAACCCAGTAGAGGTATTCTTTTCAGAGGTGGACAAAATTAATTTTAAATGGACTGTAGTTTCATTTATTTGAAAACATACAGATGGCTAAAGCCAGACAAACTTTAAGGCCAAAAGCTAAAACTCCAGTTTACCATGCCAGAAACCAGTGTCTTGTCACTGTGGCTTCACAAATTTTCTCACCCTTGAACAGAGTAAATTCTCCCCACTTGCTCATAGGGTTGGGTTGAATTTTCTCAGTCTCTTTCCTACCTCAAACTTTGCTGACAGAGAACAAAGTAACTCTGAGGTTATGTAAGCAAAATATCTGATGGTTATGCATTCTTGTTTCCTAACTCTGTTAAACCTTTAAATATATAAATTACATCTAACTTTACACTGCCATGATACTTTGCAGAAGGCCAGCTTCTTTCATCGGGTCTCTTCCATTTTGGCTCTGATGGGGAGAACAAAAAGTGTCCAAACATAGGCAATACCCAAACCCAAAACTGGTGTACATGTTCAGGTAAACAGAGGGAGAAGGAAGGATGTGCACAGTCACTGTTGGCCAGTAAAAGGATAGAATATCACTTCTATTCTTGAGTTTGTCCTTTTTTTGTCTTTCCATGAGTTTTCATCACTATCAATGCCATCAAGTTTCCCACTGGCAACTGACTAGTTTTTTCAAGGAGGGCTTTCTTCTGAAGTCAGTTCCTCTAACAATGGATTTGGGCAAGTGTTACTTTTTGATAAAACTCCGAATGCTAATATATCAAATTCAATAAAAGGAAAAAGAAATTTCAAAATCATTTTCATCTTTTATTTTCTCCTTTCTGAACCACATCTACAAACTTTACCAAGCTAATTTTGTGTAACTCCTTCCAGGCTGCAAAATTTCCAAACCTTGGTTTCTTCAGAAGAAAGAAGGCTCTTGTTTTCTTGCTTTTTTCGTGCTTGGGCATCCCTTTGATTCGACATGCACACAGAATCCTATAGGCTAGCAACTCTGCAACCTTTCCTACCACATCCTGTGGACGATTATGCAGCATGAAGGAAACGGAGAATGACTGAGTAAAAATATTAGCATCCTTTGGAGAAAATTAGGAAGCTGTGCTAAGGGATGCTGGTAAGGAGGGGAGTAGAAATCAGTAAGAAGAAACATTACGTTAGCACCAGAGACGCAGAAGTCAAGTGGCCCCAGAGAATCACTCTGTTCTACAGTACAGGTACAGATGAAGCTGCAGGCACATTGCACTGTTGTTCCAAAGATATCTGCGTTGTGTTCAGCTGACGGTGCAGGTTTCTAGTGTAGTTCAAAGCTGTTTCCGCTTACTTCACTAGTTCTGACCCACATACTGTTTGCAAGCTGAACCATCTCTAATGTCCTGCTATTAAAAAAATAGTCTGCTCAATAAACAAGTGAAGCTATTATTGCAAATACCTTTCTAGATTGATCCTTAGTCTCACTGTTATTATTGCTGACTCAGAGTGAGTACAAGCAATGATGGCCTCCTGTCCTTGAAAAAGAAACTTGACAGTTTGATGATTTTGTCAAATTTGCTTTTCCATGCCCACACAGTAAACTACAAAAGTGAGACTTAGGACCAAACACCTATGGTGTCCAACTTAAGTCTGCACAGGGTTGGTTTTTCCCTCCTTCTGGAAATGATTCTTCCTAAAGCAACTGAAAGCTGCTGCCAGCTTCATATGTGATAATGTGCACAGCAGAAAACCATCAAATACTTATATCAAAGGAGGTAATGAGAACAAGCTGAGTAATTGCACTGGCCTGAGTAGAAAGGATCTAGTAAAATTTTGAAATACCATTTCAATTTGCCGTATCTCTCTATCACGTTCACCAGCATTCCTTCTGCAATTGGATTTTATTCAGTGAAATTGCTGCGGGCATCCAGACGTAATAGTAAGTTAAGCATTTGTGACAGTGTTAGAGAATGTGATAATGGTAACAATAATCTATAAATGGAAAGTTGTAGTCAGTTGTAGTGATCTGAAGATGTGGGCATAAGAAAGATTCAGAGCTAAAGAATTGTTTTTTCTATTGGAAAGCTTCTGCTTTTTTTTCCCCTTTTGCTTAGCTTGAGCAAATAGCGCAGATATTGTTTGACTGTATGTCCTTGTAAAAGCTAAATGAGAAAAAATTTTAAGATAAAAATTAAATCTACTGATTTCATCATACAACTAATGGATGTACAGAGAAATCATATGTAGGTAGAAATTAGTCTCAAATTTAGCAGAAATTGACTGTTTATTGAACCAGTGAGTAAGATTAGTTTCTTCACTGTTATCACTTATTAATCTCCTATTACTATCTTACTTGAAATGGCATTTTAATAATCTTATCTGTGGAGTGTTAAATTCCCAAATTTTTTTCTGAAAAAATAAAACCCAAAGAAATATAGAAAAGACAGGGCATGAGAAGAGAAAAGAACAGGACGAAAAAACCCCAGAAAACAAAAGTGGAAAGGCAGTGATAGCAATCAAGAAACATAAGTAATAAGCAAATCTAATTTCAGAGAGAATAGTCATATTGCTGAAATCTTCCAATTAGGAATGCATGAGGCTGACAGCCAAGTAGCTTAAAGAAATAATCTGAAACTGAGAAGCTGTTGTTTAATATATTTAACAATAAGATGAAATTCTCAGATGTTCAATATAAACTGCATTCCCATCTGCTCACATAACTACTGGAAGGTGCTGCATGTCTGTAATTCAAACCAGCTTTTTAACGTTGAATTTCCACTGACAGGAAGGCCAGGAAAACCATCTCTCGAAGAGCTTGTGACCTGGGGGCCTGCTGGCGGGTCGAGGCCAGGCAGCTCCTGGCTGACAGTCCCACCCTTTGCCACTCCTCCTCTGCAAGGCCCTGGGCAAGTCACAGACCAGCCGCTCAAAGGTATCTCTGGAGGTGCCTCACCACCGAGTCTGGGTTTCTGCTGTCTACCTGAACAGAGTGGTAAATAGCAACCCTCTCCTTCCCAGGCCTGTAGGAGGAACTAATAGCTAATACTGGATATTGTTAAAAACACCAGATACTAGAGTCGGTATCTTGTATGAGCTGATCACTGTTTTATTCTTTCGTGTACGAGTTCACCGCCAGCTCACAGATTTATGTTGCCTTAGGCAAAATGGAAAACATCTGCCCCTCATACGTCTGCAGTCACCCATAAAATAAGAGTCAAAAGACATTTAGCTGCCTCTGCTACCTTTTTCATTGCCAGCCATATGTGTTTTATATTGTAAGCTGTGTCCAGCTTAATGTTGTACTACTTCAGGTTGTTTTTCCCCCATCCTTTCTGTGAATATATGAAGTACAAGAAAAGAATTTTCAAATTCACGTTCTCCATAACAAAAACAGCAATAGAATTTTCTTACAGGAAGAGAAAGGAATGTCTGAAATCACAACTGTCCTCATGTATCATGAGTAATATTACAAAAACTGAGAAACAGGAATAAGGAGGCAAAATGCTGGAGGGAATGAAACTCTCAAAGATACAAGCTTAGAGAGAAATTAAATTCATAGACACCACTGGAAGGGGGACAAGACTGGCACTAATTGTTGTTAAACTTGTAATTATCAGAGGGGGAAAAAAAGGCATAGAAGAAAGGAGAGAAGATATAACAGGAAGACAATAACAGTGTTTTTCAAGAAACTAATTGAAAACTCAAAACAACTTTGATGCCATTGTACAGAGAGAGACCCGAGGCACAACATTCATATTTGTGACAGGACTAAAATCCCTCTTTTCATGCTTTTTTTCCCCAAATGGATATTCAGGAAGTGATTTCATCATGTACATAATTTCTACCTATATTTTTTGTGTAGAATATTGTTTGTAAAAAACTTTGGAGACATCACACCTATGAAAGTTTGTTTTTTATAGAAAAAATAAAAGAGGAAATTCAAAATTAAGTTCATAGGTCTTATATACTAAATAATTTCTTTTTCATAGTAAAAAATGAAATAGTGATAGGGATGTTGAGAATCTCGAGCAACTACCCCAGTACAAATCTTGTAGACATTGAAATATCCATATGTATTATAACTTAAAAAGACTAAAAGAACCCCTGCTGCACTTTTAAATTTAAATGCATCAGGTAGATCCTAACTAAGCTTGCTTAGTGCAAAGACCTTTTCTACTACTTCTTTAGAGACTAGACAACTGGATCAAAGTTTCTTCTTGATTTTTTTTTTTTTTTTAAATTCTGGGTGGCTGGATGTCCCTCAGCTCTATCCTCTACTCATAGGACCATCCCAGTTCTTGCTTAAACATCAACCGAGTTTTTCTGAAGATTTAAGTGTAGGGACTCATTCAATATGCTTTTAGCAAAGGGAAATAGATTTCATTCTTATTTAAAATACCCAGGCTCGTGCATGATTACTTAGCATGTCAAGTAAAGTGCATTTATCAGTAGGGAGTAGTGTGTGCATTTAGGTTCTTAAAATTGACTTTTTTTTGAAATATGTTTATTTTAGGTCAGAACTCGGATCATTTGGGATTACTGTTTATGAAATTTCAGTTAGAATATTCATTCTGCTTGCAATGCTACGAGCTTTTGGGGGGAGTAATTTGCAACTGTTCTTCTGTACCCCTTTATTTAGATTTTGCTTCTGAAGAAATCAGCAAGACAAAATAATGTAGTTCTTCATGAAAGCAGAAAACAGTGAATTTTCATCATTAAAAATGCCTCTACAATCTACTTTTCCTTTCAGGGGTAAAAATTATAATCCTTTATCCTTATATCTTCATGAACTTTGCTTCTTTCTTTCTCTGTTTGGTCAAGTTTCATTTGTTAAATTTGGTAAACTACAGCATTCTACAAGATACTAAATCAGGCTTAGATTTTTAATTATTGAACCAATTTTAACTACTGTTTTATTTTCTGCATGTGGTGAAAAAATAGTGGTGTTCCAAATTGCCATAACAACAGGCTGCACTCCTTAAAACAAGATAAGCTGTGTGTCAAAGTAAAACAGTTGCCATGGTAACCAGTTGAATATTTAAAGTGCAGCATCCTGGTTTAATCAGTCAAATTGCCCCTTTTCCAGAAATCAACTGCATCGACATTCTTATGGCAGAAACAGAGAGAAAAAGAAAACATAGAAGTTAATAAAAGATAATTTCTGCCCTGTATGTTCCTTTTTTGAGTGATTTTGTTTGAGTCACTTAAACTGCTTCTTTCTAACAAGAGTGCAAATACTGGATCCTTTTATCCTAGAATTCTCAGAAATTCCTCTCATCTGTTCAAGATATGCTTCCCCTAAACAGGTTACTAAGGTATTAGCATGTAAGAATGCAGTTGCACATTCATAAAACTTCCTAGTGACAATAATACTTATTTATAACCTATCTCTTTGGGAAGACTTAAAAAATGGCAGTTGAATTTAAATCAATCCATTAAATAATTATACGCCCTTTTAATGAGCTTTAGTATTAGATGGTCAAAGCCAAATGCTATTTCAACCTTTAAAAATTACTTTCATTTTTCTGACATTTAAAAAAAAAAATTTTATGTAAAGATAAATTTTATGCACTGAAAATGAGATAATTTTCCTTTGGAACTTTAAAGAAAAATATTTCAATTATTAAGCTGTTTTTATCTCAAAAAAATAGAGTTTGGCAGCATGGATGTCTGTTGTACCATACTTAGCAGTGTTATGCCATCTCAGATTCCTGTATTTTTGGCCCTGAAAGTCAATGAACCGTCAAGAAAGTGACATTTATGCCTCAGAAGAAAGCAGAAAACCAAAATGTAGCATTTTAAAGGCTACACATATAACCCACAATCACTATATTGTTCTTTTGAGATACTGGTTGGTATGACAGAGGGTGAACAGGGTCCATTACCTATACACAGCTATTGCACAAATCCTAGCTCTTCTCCCAAGGTCTCTAGGAAGTGCTATTAGCCTACACTTCCTAACAAGGATTTTGAGTCAGAGAGCCCGACTCTGAGTCTCAGTGGTATAGTTGCTTGTCCTATTTCTTTTTTAGCCTAGAGAAGATAGTGGTTGCATAGGGAAAAAGATTCTGCAGACTTGGAATGGTTTCCTTCTTCTCATGAACGGTCAATTAGTACTGCATTAGGAACTGTAGCAAGACTCTTAGAAATAATATGGCCTCTTTTGATAAAAATATTCATCATTTTCTTAGACTAAGTAGAATATCACAAAAGTCGTGTTATTTTTTCATGAAGAGTTTTTAAAAAATCTACGAAATTTCAAGCATTACATTATTTTTTTCAGGCCCCACAGAGAAAATATATACTGTTTCTATTATGTTCTTTTTCTTTCTCCCCATTCTATTAAACCTGACTGAAAAAGAAAAAGCAGGACTTCAGTGAGGCTTTGCCATTTCCTGATGCAGTGTCTCTATGCAAGACAGTATGTATCCTGGTGAACAAAGGAGGAAACCTTCGTCAAAAAAATGCTGAAAAGTTATTAATTTCTAACACAGAACAATATTTAATTCAGAAGATATTTAATATGATTATAGAAAAAGTTTGTACTTTATGCTTGCATATATTATTGCTACTATGTTACAATAGTTTGAGGGTGACATCACAGCTGAGACTCTCAGAAATTAAATGTAGATATCTGCTCTATTTTCTAAGTGGCTGTGAAAACATTTTTTTCCTGCTTACAGTGATAAGTCTCCCTTTCTTCAGGTGCTACAGAGACATTGTTTTGTTATTGATAGATGAGAGAAACATCTAGATCTAGCTGGCCAATATAAATTCATGATATCAAAGTTAACTGTCAGTTAATCACCCCTAAGATGATTCAGGCTTCAAATGTGTTGAAGTGACTTATTCTGGAATCCTTTTCCTCCTGCCACAAAGAGCATTCTTCGATTCTTTTGAATGACCATCAGCTTTAGAGTTTGAATTAATCGCATGACTCTCTGCCACACCATAGATGTCAGGGTCTATGGATTGGCCTTTTTGTTGAATGAGAAACTGGACAAAAGGTCTACCTTTTTTAATAAGGGCAAGATGGCTACACCAGCCTGTTAACTGAAGTAGTCATCACAGAGTGAAAATAGCTGCTCTCAAGAATCCTGGTCCCAAGTACTACTTCTCCACTGCAGGAAGCAGATGGTTTCTGAAAGCTGACTTGGAGGATATTTTTATACTGCAGCCGAGATACAAGTGCAGCTTATGAAGACAACGAGCAAATCCGCAGAAACAGGGAGCTCAGTGCGGGCTGCAGTCTGTGGGAGGGAGCTTTGGTGAAGACGCACGCAGGTATTTTATCTGAAGCTCTGACTCAGATAATTTGCCTGAAGCTGAGCGTTACCACATGCTATCCTTGTGTTACTCCTGGAGCAGAAATCTGAAACTAGTTTAGAAGAATTCAAATGAGTGAACTTCCTTTAGCTGTTGTGTAAATACAATCTCAAGATGGAAAACAAACTTACCTACAATTGTTGTAATGTACCCAAACCAAGAGAAGGACCAAAACCAATACTGCAGCATTTCTTAAGACTAAATGGTGCTCGGATGCAATCATTATTAAACTACAAATAAAAGACAAATCTCCTTGGCATGCTGCCTACAAACATGAATATGAAAGGCAACCTGAAAATAAGATCAGCACTGCAGTTGCTGAAAAGCCACACACCTCATCCCAGCCATCCAGGCTTGCTCCGTGCTGAGCTGCCTAGAGCTGCGCACAGACTGACAGGAAGAGCTGTATGTTGGCAGGAAGTGTGTTCTCCAGAGGTGCCTACTGCTCTGCTGAGTGCCTGAGTGGGTATTTCGGCCCAGACGTCCACGTAGAGGGTGTCAGCTGAGGAGGGACATCTCCCTTAGCGTGCTTGAAGGGCTTCCCACCTCATGTCTCGTTGTCCATAGCACTGTCATGTGTATCACATCGTGTGTCCCTCCTCTCTGGGCCTGGAGCCTGTGTGGGCAGCACTGTCCTGCTGATGGCCACGGGGTGAGGCATATGGTTGACCTCCAAGGCTGCAGTGGCTCCTGCCACCTTGCCTTTGGCCTCGGGCCATCCCTGTCCCCACTGCCCTGCTGTCCATGGGCCCTGGCTGCTCCCCTGGAGCTGTGTCCGCCCCAAGCTGCCCTGCTGGGAAGGACAGGACCCTCTCCTGGGTGGCTGCAGGGACAGTCAGTGCAGGCTCCCTCAGAACCAGGGCTGGCAGCACAGGGCCCAGCCTGGAGCTGTGTAGGGCCAGGGACTTCCTGCCGTCTGGGTTTGCAGCCGGGAAAATTGTAGTAAATATTTAGGTGCGAAGGGCAAGGCCCTGCCCTGTGGCCGACACCATGGCTGAGGTGCTGGGCAGAGCTGGACAAGCCTCAGCACGTTCGTGCCCTGGTCCAAGTCAGTTGGGTTGTGCTCATCCTCTTGCACTCTTTTATCCCTGGTGCTTTCCCACCTGCAGGTATTTATGTGTTTACACTGTTCACAGTAAAATGATAAAGATTAAAAAATGTAACACTTTAGTCTGACATTTAGTGTACGCTACTTTTTTTGTATGTGCAGATTGAGACAATATCACTGTACTGACAGCATGGAAATTTTCACTTATGCAAACAGAAATACGTATTTTGTTTTTCCAGATTTCTGTTTCAATGAAATAAACTCTCACTCAGACAAAAAAGGCCTTTGTTATTCATGTTCTCTCCAAGTCTTAATTAGCAGTTGAGCTTTTAAAAAATAACAAGCAAAGAAGTCCAGCCTTCATAGCCATTTCCGTTGTGCTAGGGACAGAAGCAGCTGTAAGGGACACTGTGTTTCCTGGTCTCTTGGATTTATTTTACTGACATGTGTCTAGACTGTTTCTCCTAAAGTGCCTACTGCATGAGGACTGGCTTACAACTAAGCCTGTCAGTTTTAGCTGGAGGTTCTTCTATGCTGGTTTACCAAACAGCAGCCAGAACTGGATAGGTAGGATCTAACCCTGTTCTTATACTGATCTTGTGTTCCTTCAGCTACAACTTTCCGTCCAAACAGAGCCTGACCCGGGACTGCTGCAGTGGGTAGTATTCTTGTGGCATGTGTAAGAAGGTGTTTTCTGCTGCACCAATGCACTATTTCATGGTATAGTAGCATTTTTTGTTTATTTATTTGTTTGTTTTTAAAAAAAATTTAACCTCTGTAGTGATGTTCAAATCTCCTCCTATGATACAAAATAGTTTGTTTGGGTTATTTCAGTCTTTGACTTTAATTTGCTCAGGTATTTTCTCTTTCTAAATGTATCTGTTGCATGTAATATGTTCATACCCCACATAATTTCATCTTCTCACACATACCAATAGCAGTTAGGAGTAAAAAGGGAAGTGTCAGTCTCAATATAAATGATTGGTATGACTTGTACAGATTGCTGCTGCACGCCATCCTTCTCCCCACACACCTAAAGACATCTCTACAGATAAACAAGAATTCTGTGTATCCTGTGCACAAAGTTGACCTGCATACAAGGAGCAGCTTGGGTGCTTGTGGTGGTAGACCTGGCATAAATCAGCAGATAAAATAAAATAGAAATCCACTCTGCACTCCCAAATTCACTTCAGAATATTCATCTCCTGAAGGCAGACAACACCATTTGTTCTCAGTAAGACACAATGTTAGCTAGATGAATACATGCAATTAAACCTGGCATGCAATGTTTAACATCACTACAAATTCAGAATAAATTCAGCTGCAGTACTTTTCCTCCTCCTTTTTTTCTTTCCCTTGGGCATTAATTAAACGCAGCATTTACAAGCATGGCCCCTTTAAGAATGATCATTCTTTACATATTACAGATCTCAAGCTGTGAATACATGGGATAGTTGTATTAATTTCTAATCACTTTGTAACAGGCAGTGTCTGGGTCGCAGGTAGCCAGCAGTAGATATCTGTAGGATTTTAAATACTTTTATCCATTGGTATGCAAATGCAGAACCAATTAGAATCTTTTTGCTAGAGGTATGAATTTTATTTTTTTAGAAAATATATGAGTAACCATAAAGAACTCAAAATTAGGCCATGCTCCTCCTGAAGAGAATTATTTATCATTTATGCTTAAAAAAATGCCTCATGTTTATACAAATGCATGTGAGAAGTTCATATGGTACAAAAATATACATTCAAATGTGCCCAAAAATATAAAGGTTAGGAAATTCATCAGAAATATGCAACATCTCTGTCAGGATGTCACTAGATTACAAATCCCAAAGAAACAAAGCCTTTTACTTCTGTAAAAAGAAATTAGATATGCAATATAGTTTGAATTTTACATCTAATGTTTTTATTCTCCAAATGATTTGTTTTGCTTGTGCTTTCTTCATTATTTTGTCTTCATTGGTGCTTGAAAGCACATTTTTTATTTAGGAAAAACATACTCCTTTTTGTTAGCAAATTCTGCTACAATCAGTCCTTGACCTAGATTCACACATTTCTCAGAAATTATGTTTCTGAAGTTGTTCAGACTCCATTTCATAAGAGAGTGAGTTCTTGGAATGTGGAATTTAGTCAAAGCTCAGTGTGAGAATCAAAATTGGACAAAAATCACATTGTTCTCCTCTCAAAAGCCATTTTCAATGTGTTCGATAATTACTTCACAGCTGGCTTTAATAAAATGTGTGCTGGAAAGGGGCCAGGTTCATGCAATATTTAAATATATGTTTAGCTGGAAAATAAAAAGGAATTTGGCAATCTAACTTTTAAACTGGTAGTCATGAGACAGACAGCAGGATTTTTAGTGCAGAAGGAGAGAGCTGAATGTAATATACATCCCCTGTTGTAAGCATTGAAATAACATAATGCAGTCTGAGTATTAAGAAAAATCCAATAGCTAGCACTGAAATCTCGGAGCTAATTTGTAGTCGTAGCTCTTTCTGAGATCTTCAAAGAATATATGATGCTATCTAAAGAAAAGAGGAAAATAGAAGCATTGTTTACCACAATACAGTCTCAATAATTAGGGAGAAGGACTACTTAGAATAATATTCTCGTGCAAGGTAATAATTTCTGTTCTTTTACTGGTGTTATGATCAAATTAGGAATGAGAGAGGTGCATGATCAGGCTCAGAAGTGAGGTGTGAATGAGGTCAGGACAGAAGCTGTTCTTGCAGTATAAATGAGCAAACATCAAAAACAATGGAGACTAGTAAATATGACAGTCAAAAGGAAGACCAGATAGCAGCTAAAAATTAGAGCAAGGGGCAGTAGTTTAGTGTATCCGTACCTAACATGTCTAGAGGTAAGATTTTAGGCTAAATAGGGAAAGATGACTGAAGGAAGAGCCTCTGGAATATGGAACAAAGTCAGATCTGCAAATTAAGAGTCACTTTCAAAGTTAAAATGGCAGAAGACAAGCTATGTATTCAGAAAAGCTTAAGTTTGGTTCTTAAAATGCTGAGAAGTTAACAGGAGCTGAATTAACTCTTTTAGTCCAGAAATGTTTATCCTTTCTTCAGCATCATGTTTAACAGAGCGAGTGAAACAGTAAAGCATGTATCTATCTGTGTTGTGTGGTTCAAGAAGAAGACCTACCTTGTATTATGCTTTTAGATAATAAAGAATTTTGAATTTATGGGTTCCATTTTGTGCATAAGACTTACGAAGCTGTGTTGGCTCAGGGAAAAACTATGAATATCCTTGGTTTGGAGCTTGGAATTTCATAACTGAGAGAAGAGTTTTGTTAGCATTTGCCATCTCAAGATCATGTTAGAGAGTTAGTAGTGTTTTGAAAGTTCAGAAAGTACATGCAGCCAAATATGACTTATTTTTATTTGCACTTGGTCTGGCAGATGCAGTACTTGCACAGAGGAGGACCTGACTGCAGAGAGATCACTGCCACGTGCAGGATCTACAGATGTACTGGGAACGTCTGCCTGTGTAAACACAGATGCTATTTTGCCAAAGTTTCTACATAGCAGCTGAATGATGAGTTAGACATTTTTTGTCACTGCAGAGCTGCACGTGGTCCTGTGTACAGCATTGGGTAAGGCGTTAGAGCAAACGTGTACCAATGGAAAACTCTTTATTCTGGAATTTTTGTGCATCCCACATTTTAGTCATAATGCTCTCTGCAATAAGCCAGAATGCTCTTCTGTGAGATTACATGCATAGTAATGAAAAGAGATAACTGGCATCCTTCTGTTTAAGTGAAATTGTTTTGAAATGGGGGTTTACTGAATGTGAGATTTCCCAGAAATACAATGACTTCAGTAGAATTTACATGAAGGAACTTTTTTTTAATCCTGAACTTTCTGGTAGATTTACATGTTTGAAAAAATGGTAAAAGAGTGGAAAGCAAAGAAAAAAGGGAGAGAAAAAAGGCAAATTTTATAGCTCCGTTCTTTTTAGATATTTTATCATACCTTTGATACTGTATTAAAACTTACTGCCTTGCATTAATGCAGATCAAAAGCAAAGGGAAAACCTCAAAACTTGCCACAAAACTGAATATTTATCTTCCACAGAGGTTTAGTGTTAAGCATACTTTAAATAGCTGGCTTGTTCATCTTTCTGTGGAGAGTAAGAGGAACAGATTGCTGCCAGGGAATTTAAAGGGATTATCATATTTGGGATCAGATTACATTTATAACTACTAAGGAAATGCAGAATATGATCTCTGAAATCAGCATCAGTTCCTGAACTGGAAAAAGAGACAGAGTATGAAGTTTATTGCTCACAAACATGAAACTGATTTTAATGATTGCAGATATTTTCAATATGAGTGGTTGAATATATTAAAGTGTTCAACACTGTTGATTGTCACTGTGAAAAAAATATGATGAAGAAATCTGTTTTCAAAGTGAAATCTGCTGGTGGAAACATATGGCAATTAAAAGCTTACACTAAATGATCTCCATGAACTATAGTTAATTTTAAAATCTTCCAAATCTGTAACAATTTATTGATACAGTGTCTATCAACCATTTTATTTTATCTGGCAATTTGTTGACAGCATTTATTTAACAGCATTTTGAAACCCATTTCTACAATCAGAAAAAGCGATCTGTGATAGGAATTTCATCATTTTTCTGGCACTATAGATATACTGATATTCCTGGTGTAGTGGTTAGGAACAGAATTTAAAAGCAAAATAACTCAATTTGAAAACACCCAGATAAATATTATAGCAGCCTGAAATTTTTGATTGTTAATTCTTTTAATTTTTTCAATGATAATTTAATTACTTTCACAGGTATTATATTTCTAGCACAGGATAACTGTTTGTTAGTTTTGAGAAAATTATTATATGTCTCCCAAAGGGATGGCAGGATATTTTTTCATGTATATGAACTTTCTCACAAACAGATTCAATTTAAATATATGAACCTTTTTACTGTAGTTAAACACGTATTTGGCTACAGGTCTCATTAGTGTTTTGTTTTAAAAGAATATGTGTTAAAACAAGTGAATTCTTGAGTAAGTTTCACTAGAAATTTCTGCTTATTTCAGATCTCTGTTTTTACCAGCACTGTTTACCTTCCACTATTCCATATTAATCTGTGTCTAAACTCTTATTGTGTTGATGAAGTTATATAGTATTTTTGAAAGGCACTGCATGTTTTCTTGCAGTATTTTCCATTTTTCCAATATTTTCAATATTAGCTCAATGGGCTAATAATACTTTACTGACCCAGACAAACAAAACCTAATAGAAAACGACATATCCTGATGTGATTTTTACGAAGTGAAGTGGGTCAAAGTACAGAAGGCTTCATATTCATGGCTTAGTGAGTCTAACTTGTTAATGCCCTGAGTCAGGGTATGGCAAATAGCAGTTGGTAATCCTCCTGGTTTGTAAGATCTTTTCTCCTTTGATGCTCAGGAAAAAATATTATTCCATGTGCAGTTAGATCTCTCTGACTTTCATACACAGAACCTGCATATAAGAGGTCCCAGCAGCACAGCTTCAGAAGTGTAATCACTAATAGATTCAGGGAGCAAAAAAAGCTTATTGCAATTGTTTTAGACAGCAACTCTCAAGCTTACTAATGACTAGTCTTCTTGACAATGTCATAAATCCTGGTATTGCTGTTCAGTCTTTCAAAGTAATTACTACATTATTCCTGCCAATTTGTCCAGTGTAGGCTCTTGTAGATGACACTCTAAACTGATTGAATGAATTGAGTTCTGAAGTCAGAAGCTGATAACAAATCATTCTAATGAGGTTCCTTCTATTTCTCATAGAACATGACTATAAATGCAAAATTACATTTATATTTTGTTAAATAGGTATTGGTGTTTTAAGTGTTCATCTGACATCATGGGAATGATTTCCCTGCAGAAAGGTCAGGTGTTCTACTTCTTGCTTTTTTCTGCCTCTCTCATGTTTCTTAGAATGTTACTCGTATCCTGGCAAGATTAAAAAGCTTTTCAGTGCACTTCTGTGTTTTGCAAATGCTCAGTCCAGTTGTGGCCCATGAGGTCCCTGTATATTAATGCCAGCTGTTTGACCAGTTACTAGTCAAAGAAATACAGGTCATCTGTTGTTGAATGGAGCTTCTTACTCAAAGCACAGTTTTGAGCAAGTGCTGGCATTCTTTTCAAGAGGGCACCAGCAACTTAAAACTTTGGTAGTCACTTTCACCTTGTAGTTACATTCTTTAGCTACATTTTAGTAAATTATCATGGCTCTGGGTGATTAGATCACTAAACAATCTTATAATCAATATAGGGAAGCTGAAGAAGGTACAGAAAATCCTAACTGGAGATATATTATGATGACACCATTATTTGATTTAGAATCACATAAATTATTAGCCATTTATGAAAATATAATACTGTCCACTATGCAAAACTTTCCTGAATGGCAGATAATAATACTGTGGTCTTCAGTATTTCCAAGGTTTTTTTGAGAGGAAGCTGGATTTTTTTTTCATAGGTAAGATTAAATATTTAGCATAAGTTGTATGTGTGCAGGCTAAATAACTTAGGTCCTGCCTCCTCCTCTATGTTCTTACTCAAGTACAGACTGATTTAGACACCCATCTTCCAACAGGTCAAAATTCCAGTCTATTTCATCCTCTTGTAAGGCTCCTAAACAAATGTGTCCTTGCCATCTTATTTCAGAAGAAATTCTGCACACATGCTCAACACTATCTTGATCTGTCTGAAATTATATTTTACTAAGTAGGACTTGTTTAAAAAGTTCTTCCTCCTAATTTTGTTTTGCATCTTTTAATCAACTCAGTACAGTTACAGCAATTTTTATTTTATATTTTGCATAACTGTCTCACAAAAAGCTGAAACTACTTCTGACATACCTCACCAGGTCAGGTGTATATTATTCCCATATAATCCATGCCTCCTTCTAAGTTCTACAGGTCCTAACAAATGACTGGAGTACCTGTGCAAAATATAAACCTAGAAAATAAAATAACTGCTGCGTTTCTGTTCAAAAATGAGAAAATTAAGAAAATATCAAAATAAACAACCAAATTAACTGATGATATCATAAATGACATCATAAAAGCAAGGTTTTCACATGCATATTGAGACATCTAGACAAAAGCATGTTATAAAGAGCTTCTAAACATGGATGGTATTTATGAGGGAGATAGAAATGACCACTTGAGAGCCATTATGTTCTATTATGTAAATAAGCATTTAGGGATTTCTGAAAATTTGTAATTATGATAGTGCAGAAGCTCTAAATTGTTTCCCATATATGTTTTATGAGGCATTTGTTAATTGCACTGTTAAGGTAATCTCTTAATTAAAACATTCTACCTTTATGTCACTAACAGGTTTTAGACACACTGGAAGGATTATCTATTGTAAAGTACTCCTCAATTTAGTTTTGGATATGGAAAGAACACATTCCTTTACTGGTTATTAAGTGCAAAAAAAGTATAAAAAAATAACTCTAATTGAACAGTAGCTACAATATGAGCGTTAAAGGTCCAGTAGTTTTCTCTTCTTGTTTCTCTGTTTCTCTAGGGGAATATGTAAACATATTTTCAGGGAAAAACAGGGGAGGGTGGATGTGGGTGAGGAAAGAAAGACATTTTACGTTTTTATCTATGCCACCTTTACTTCAGGATAATCTCTTTCAGGAAGATAAGTCTGAACTTTGATGTCTCCCATGAAAAGACATTCCTGTAAGCCACAGCCTGGTCTGTAATGTCTTATCTAGACCAACTGTCCTGGATGATGACACACCATGGTTTGGTTTCTGATGCAGCTGATGAAGAAAAATTACATTTAGCTTCCTAAATTTTCTCAAAACAAACAAACAGAAGAAGCAAAGATATGTCATATTCACATTCTAACACTGTGTAATTGTCACTGAAAGGAAGCTGAAATGAGGCCTGAGGGCATGAGATGTGTCATTCTGGGATATGGAGTAAAGGATTCCTCACCACAATTACAGAAATGCCGATACTGTTCAAGAGCCCAGGCTGATCTTTCCTAAAGCACTTAAGACTGATTCTATCAGACAAGAGTAAAATTAAATTATTGAACAACTTCTTGAAATATATTGTCTACCTACTTTTCTTCTTTCATCACTGAACTAATTCTGAGAAGAAAACTCAGCCTCTGCTGATCTCTTAGGCTTTATGCAAGGGTCAAGATNACAGGGCAGCCAAGGCGGCCTGGCAGCTCCTCTCTGGCTGTGGTCCCAGCAGGGACAGGCAGGAAGGGGGGTGAAAGTCCACGTGCATCCAGTGATGGGTGACCAACTGTGAAAAAAATGTTCCCATCTCCAACTCTTTAATTATCTAGGTTGACTTCCAATGTAAAGTATTATTACCCTTACACACTTACAGCCTATGCAAGGCAAAACACCAAGGACACAAAACAGATGGAACAAGATAAAGCAATGGAGCTGGAAGGGGTGAGTGGCAACAGGTAACTCATCTGGCCAGTGGCGAACCCCCAGGAAGTAAAGCCAAGGGAAGGAAGCCCGAGGCACAGATGGGGAAGCTCAGAGGGGCACGGGAAAGGGGATCTGAAGCAAAGGCAAGGGTCAAGATATTAGTTGCAGTGCTGGCAGGAGATTTTTCTGTTTCTCCAGTATATGGAAATGTTTAAGTAGGGATAAGATCTTATTTTATTGAGACAATATATTATTTTTTATTCCAGAACTTCTACATTTAGGATAGATCTGTTATGAAGCAATCATGGTACCAAAAGTTATTTAGAAAAGGTTCACTGTTTCAGCAGTGGGGAAGAGAGTTCCAGCAGTAGAGATAGACTAAATAACAGACATTCCAAGAAATGACTAAATGGAACAACTTACAGAAGTTCACAAAAGTTAAATCTGATTACATCAGAGATCTATATAAAAACCCCTGCTGTAGTGAAAGTTTGTGTTTTTTCCAAAACCAGAAGATGATCACTCATCATGCTTTATGTGTTTTACTTGTCTGCTAGCCTGACATTTAGATTTGGGTGGTTTCTGAACAAGGTGATCCTTTCTGCCTTCCTGTCATTCTCATAGGTCTTAAAGTATTAGAAAATAATTATCCTCTTGATCACTAAGGGTTTATTTGCAGCATAAGTAATAAATTTCTTCTCTGTCCATCACTTTTTCATGCTCTTATGTGCAGACAGAAAGGAGGCAGGAGGAGTAAAAGAGCCAGCAGCTGAAAGTCAGACCAGAAATAAATGCAAGACTGGTCTCTGGATTTTATATTTAAAGAACAATTGGGAAAAAAAACACTAAGAGGGAGGGATAAAAGGACACACAGGAATGTGGAAAGAAAATTAAGTCGACTGTCTGTTAATGAATGCTACAGACCCACTCAAGAAGCTTTTAGCTGTAAAATTTATGTTAATAAATATGGCTATAATTTTAGTTGCATGGGGTTTGTATAAAGACACGTATTCACTGAAATTCTTTCTGGAGTAGCAGATCCACAAAGTTCTCAGGTTGATTATGTTCTTTGTAAGTAAGATTTGGTTCCACATCACTGTGATTTTTTTTTCCTTTTATTTTCCTAGGTGGTTGCCTAAGGAAACAAGGCTTCAGCAATTGTTCTGGTAAGCCCCTATTAGCAAATTTTTAATTTTTATCCACTTTGTTACCTTCAAAGTTGCCAGGTACAGTAAAAGGTTTTTGTAATTCCTACAAGCTTTGAGAGAGTGGACAGCAAAGCTAAGAAGGTCTGTGCCATGGTAATGGGAGGCAGTAGCACGAGCTCAGGGGTGGTTTTGGACAGTAGAGAATCCTCACTGATTCTCAAGGCTCACCGTTCTTGGAACCACCTTTAAAATTTTTGCATTATGCTTTTGTCATTATGTTCATGCTTTCAGAAGCTATACCCTTCTGAACATCATTAAGTCTTATGTCACTATAAAAGGAAAGTTTATGATGCAGTTTTGCAGAGGAGATGTTGAAAAACAAGTGAAGTAGGGAATAATGGCACCTTGTTTTCCAAAAGGAATCATGTGGTTTTGGATGAGGGACACAGACTTATATTTCAGACTAAACATCTAAAGCACTGTAGAGTAAATAGGAGAGGATTTTTTTTAGAAAATAGCATGTCAAAATGATAACTCTTCATGTGTTTTATCTTAAATTGCTGTAATTTAATCACACATTTCCCAAGAGGCAAAGCTTATCTGTCATTCATTTTACAGCTTACATACTTCTTGAAAATAAGCAGAAACATTGGTAGAATTCTAATGAGTGCTTCGCTGCTATGCATCATGAGAACTGTAAACTGCCCTACATTTTAAATCTGTTCTTTGGCATTGCTTAACCAACACACTTGAGGCCCTGCATTGTACTCACTTATCCTAATTTCCTTGAATTAATATATAAGACTGTCATTCACACTCAGGCTTCTCAGAACAAACAGTTTCCAGGAAATGCAACAGAAACTAGTCAACAAAAAGCAGATGGGCATCCTGAGAATCTGAAGTGATAAAAATAATATAACAAAACACATTAGCAGCACATACAGCTGGTTTATGCGGCTTTGTGATCTTATTACTATTATTTTCATCTTCTCTCTTCTTTTTCCTCTTCTCTTTAAAATCACATTTGATATGGAACTGGTTTGTTAAACTACCCTTCCCCGCAGGCCATGGAAAATAAAGGAACCTCAAGTGCCTAAAGAGCAAAGGTGGTTTAAAACATTGGAGATAAATCTAAGTAAAAAGTCAGTGGCGATAAAACACAGCAAGAACATCCCTTTCAGCATCTGAAGAACAGAACTACCCAAGATTTCCACATAAGGAGAAACTTGGAGATTGGAGAATAACAATGATGCAATGACATATGTGCTTGAAGGAACGTGAGCGCTCAGATTGCAGGGTGTAGCAAACAGCAAATTCCAACCACATTTGGCACAGGGCTCCCTTTGTACATCATGCTCAGCTTTGAACAGAGTAATTAAATTCATTGGGCCAGAGAGAATCCATTGTGGAGTATTTTGTGCGCTCACCTGAGATCAGACCTCATTTCCAGTAGTCACTTCAGCCAATACTGAAATAATTTATGTTACTTATTCCTTGTGCCGGGACTGGGAGGGGATCTGTGCCCCAGCACGAGCACTCTCGCCATGATACCGTGTGACTCCATCATGTGGGCTGGTATCAGCCAGAGCCTGGGCACTTCTGGCAAGCATCCCAAATGGCTGTGCTAATCATAAAGTAAAAGGAGATTCCTCTGCAAGCTGTGTTAGAGCACACCAGATTGAATAGGTGTGTTGAGGACACACTTAGTGTATCAGGTCTTAGAGGCCAAAAACCTGTAAAGAACTGAGTTACTGAATCCACCTAAAGGAAGCTGAAGAGCCTGGCTATTTAAACTTGAGCAATGTTAGGCATTCTTTGTTGCAGAATTCTAGCTATAAAAGAAGCATTTCTGGTGAAAATATAGATAGCTGGTGCTTTCTGCTGACAGTCTTAAAATTNAATATATAATATCTAAAATGTTAAATATAATACATAGCAATCTTGTGATAAGAAAGAATCCACAGTTTTATTAAAACAGGCTAAACTCTGAAAAATTTATCTTTTTTTGTGTAAAGGAAGGATAACTTAGAATGATATCAAGGAAAGCAAGTCCGCTGTATACTGTCAAATTATTGCAACATTTTATATCTCATCTACTGTTTATCAAATGAGATGAGCTTTTGTTCATTTTCATCACAATAAAATATCATAGAATAACGCTGAATTTGAAGGGACTCATCAGGATCATCAAGTCCAACTCCATAATTATGTATCAATTAGTACTGGTACTTGTAGATTCATTTCACACAATTATTGTGGAAGTGGAGATAGAAAATGCTTAATAAGTAAAAGGCTACATAATCCTATATTTGGAAATAAATGGAATAGCACACCAACATGTTTTATTTCCCTATTTATGTTCAATTTAAACAAAGACAGAATGTGAAGTAGTTATGTCTCTTCAATTTTTCTTCCTGATCTGTTTGTATATGAATTTTTATATCTTGAAAATTTGATAAAGACAATCAGGAAATTAAATTTTCTTAGGAAACTGTATTGGGATTAGTATTCAAGGAAAATTTTGACTTAGATAATTACCCATCTGATTTTCACGTTGACTCCCCTGCAGTGCTAGCGTGGTTAAAAGTCCCCTTAGGATAGCTATGAAGTCTAAATGCAAAACAATAGCAAAAACACTCTGGCTAAAACCAGATACTAATGTTAGTTGTCATTTGACTCACTAAAATAGTTTGGTGGATTTCTTTTTTTAGTTTGTTAAACAAGTTTACCGCTATGTCAGAAGTGTTCAAAAAACAAGGATGAGAAATTAATTGACATGCCCAAAAGAGCATATATGAATTAATATTTATCTTCCTATTTTTGGGGAGCTTCCATTCTGCTTAAGATTGAAATAAAAATGAAACAAAAGGAGGAGTATTGCACTTTTTCATCATAATCAGTAATTAATTTTCTCCTATTATCTGCTATTTATCCTACTGTTGGATCCCTGCCAGCAAAGTCCTGATGAAAATGCCATTATCTTTTAATTTTGAAGCGATGATATTAATCCATTAATTATCTGCATGTTTAACCAAATGACAACTCTTAGCCCTTTACCCTTTTAAATCATTTATCTCCAGTACAATTTCTGAGTGATGTTTGCACTGCCAGGAATTTAGTATTGAACAGTCTTCATTGTTAAAAACCACTGCAATTTCACTGTATCAGATCTAGTTTTCACTCAGATATTCAGATTTAGATTAGTCCAAGAAAGCAGGAGATAAATGATCAAAAATTTCTACTCTTGTGTCAGTCACATTTTTTGAGGCCAAAGCCACTGTGTAGGGTAGAATTCAAGATACACTGCACCT
>VYZQ01044901.1:1309-14364 GCA_013400655.1 Mystacornis crossleyi
GCTAACCCCCACTGAAATTTGGGTGCCCTCCTCTATGGGGATGTTTTAACTGTAAATGGGTCATCACTGCTGTCCCTAAAAGCAGCAAACTGAGCCCTTTCTCTCCTCACTTTTACATCCTACCATGTGTTCCTCTGCTACATTCTGGTTGGAAATTAATTCCTCTTTCTCAGAAAACACTGCTATATGCAAACCAGCAGCCAATACAAAGAATGAACAGATACAAAGGCAATCTTGCAGGAAAATGAGAAGGGAAAGGAGCAAACCCAACCTCAGCATTTTCTGAAATGAGAAGATTTGTGCTGTTGGGTCTGTACAAGGACCTTTTATCTGTTTTAATAAACAGATAGATTCATCCAGCTTACCTTCATATAACCAGTCTGCAATTCCATTAAAAATAATTCCTTCTTTTCCTGAGGATGTCAGGCGCAATGAGCTGCTCTTTACATCAGGCTGATAGTAGATGTTATTTTCAAATATATAAATCTGGATGAGGTAAGAGAGATGGAGAGAAAAAACAAAATCTTGGTAGATACAAATGAATGTTCAGCAATGAATACATAATTTCCTCAGGCTCAGAGCAGTCTACAGAATAATTCAGCATGAGTTCCCACCAACATGGTATTCGCATCCCATTTTATCATAAATATCGACAAACTAAGCAAACTTTTAATATTTATGGCAAGCAAATCCTTCCTTTGAAATTGTCTTTCCATTTGAAATATTTCTATTCATGTTAAAAAATATTATTACATTCCTCAAAATCATAAAGGAGACAAGTTTTATAACAGCTGAATAGATAAAGAAATTTTCACCTGTTTTCTAAGTGTGGAATGAGACACACTTCTGCAAGGACATACAGCACAGTACATACATCATAAGTATAAGTTACAGCTTTATATCATGGTGTCAGAACACACTGGAGAAGCAAAACCAAAGAGCAGCCTGCAGTTAACTTTTCTCAGCTTGCTGACGACTTCTGACTGACACACCAATGTTTTACCTCAAGTGTACTATATAAATGTTTTTTATTTTTCAAGTCTGGGCTCCTCATCCTCCTTTTTCCTTCTTCACTGCCACTCATCAGCTTTGTTTGCCTTTCTTTCCCTGCTCACTTTGTTGCAAAGGGTACCAAGTTCACTCATTTTGTGAGGCTGAGCTCCAGGTTCCATGAGGAAGTGTAATAAATTACAATGGCAACGTGCGCACCTCCACAGCCTAACAAAAAAGTCAAAGTAACAGCAAGATTATGCACCATCTCAATTCACAGTGAAAAAATGCAGCTGACAGGACTAAAGAAGCCAAATGCTACAGAAATTTTTGTTACACCATTTCAGCACTGTCCACTGATAGACAGTGTCTCAGGGAGCGAAACAGGAAGTAAGTGTATTTCCACCAAAGACCATTTAAAAGGGCTGGTCATTTATTCTTCTCTCACACTTCTATAATAAATGACTTAAGGGAAAATACTAACCAAAGAGTAAAGTTTTATTATCACCATTACTGCTGTCCCCTTTGCTTCTAAATTACCATCTGAAACAGATTTCCTTATGATTCCCCAAACTAATGATTTTTAACAGTAGCCACTTCATGATTTCTGTTGCAGAAAGCAATAAAGCTGAGGTTTTCTCATACCATGAGCAATGTAATGATTTTAACCATTACTGGGAACCGGGGGTGACTTGGAAATAAGTCCTTTATGCTCAGAATTCAAAGCTCAGCAGTGAGCTCAAAACTGAAGCCAAAATAGTTGATCGAGTTTGAATAATCCAAAATGTACTGAGCTTTATACTGGTACAGAGAATTCCTGGGAAGCTGACGTATCACCCAACATCAACAACAGAAGAAAACAAGGATTAGAGAATGCTGGATATATCAAGCTTTTGAAATAATATCAACAAGAACTTCCTTTAAATGTGTACTTACACAGCAAAAATGTATTTTTTTTTCTAAAGTAAAAGATATGAATACAAGCAGTAACAAGGCATGGTTAACTGCTTAACCAAGAAAACCAAAATCATTTAGCCACGTATTTGTTATTTATATGAACTAAAACTATTGCTATCAGACCACATTACAGGTAGACTAAGCAGTGAACCACTTTAATGGCTGTTGCTTCCTATGAACCAACTTCTTACAGCTGACAATCTCTTCTTATATAAACAGCATCTTTCAAGAGGTTACCAAAAAAGCCTACTCAGTCAAATGATTCTATTTTATTTAAGCTTCTTTAATTAAATGAAATCAATCCAATTAATTTTTGAAGACCAGGAGTATAATTTTTGCTTCTCTCCCCCCTTTTCAGGCTGTTTGTGTTTTTAATGGTGAAGGTACCTACATTGTCTTGTCTCTGCAATGAGAACTTTCATTTAAAGTGATCAGTGCCAGTCAAAATACAGGATTAAGAATTACTTCTTTTATGACTGAACCCTGAGAAGGTTTTTAATCCTGTTATTACTACTTAGCAGGCATTGCTAATTCCATTTGACAGATCTCAGATAAGTAAATATCTCTGAAGGATACTCACTGTTGTGCCACTGACTGTGGCTGCATCATCTTTATTCCTGATTCATTTCATAAAGCAGCTTTGTCTCCATCCTCAACCAGTTCTCAGTCACCCTCTGAACAATCTTCTTAGTTTACTCTATCATCCACAGTTTCCCTTCTTTCCTCATCACTCCTGACACATGTTCCTTCAACTTTGAAAGCTGCTCCAAACCCCATTTTTTTTTCTTGAATGTACCTACTGGAACATTTTAAAGTTCTTTAAAAACTTCAAAGTCACACAGCAGCTCTCTCCATAGCGAGCCATGAGTTCACTGATTACTCGAATTTAACATTAAAAAGGAAGAATTTATGTTCCTTTTCAGAACGTTTATGAAATACAGCCATTTATGTTCCTCAACACAACTAAACTGCACTTAAGTGCACGTGGATGATTCAGGGTTGGTGATCTGCACTCCCTGCCCGCAGCATTCCAAAAGATCAATACCCCCATGCCCGTAAAGACATTTCAGAAAGATTCACAATTATGGTTAGTCATTAAATCTCATCTGTAATTCTGAATATTTGTTGTATTTCAGGAGGTGCCATTTTCCACAGGAAGCCCCTGGAATGCTGTTTGCACCAACAGGAATGGCCTCTGCACCCCTCCTACAGTGACAGAGCCTGACCCCTGCAGCCAGGGCTGCATTCCCCTCCATCCCTGACCATGCCAAAGGGCTCATCTGTAACTATTTAACCCATTCACCTCTTGGAAATAAGGACTTGGAAGTTAAAACGTTGATTTCTGCAGCAAAACAGGCAGCAGAGGCATAACAGGAGTGGTAAGATTACTGTGAAGGCTACTTAGTCACGGCTTGAGAGGCTCTCACCTCTCTCAGTGAATGCAGGCAGTGGATTCAATTAAGCACAAGTACTTTGTGTAGCCACAGTGCCCAATCTCCCATCAGTTTGCAGCCAAGAGAGGCATTTCTAAAAGGCAGACTCACTGTGAATTCTTCTTCCCAGTACAATACTTACATGGTACAAATGTACCTTACATATAGGTCTGAAATACTGAAATTTTAATAGATCACCTCTTGAGATTAATTCTGTTCACAAGATTGTGAGTAGATCCTGCTTGCCTTTGTCTTGTGTTTGCACGTACAACACCAGCCAGCAGTAAAATGTGGCATCAAATGTCAAGTGGCTTTAGGAGGAAAACAGACACTGCTCTTATTTTACGTGAATTATCACGAGCCCACAAACTAAGAGTAGAAATGGAACCATTCCTCATCTGAAACATGCAAAAAAACTCCAGCCCCAGACGAGAGGATGTGCTTAAATGCCAAGTCTTCCCCTCCCTGCACAATACCCAAGTTTCTTCTCTTTGCTTCATATATTTTTCTCTTTCTTGCTCAGTTTAAACATTGCCACCAATGCTTTCTGATGAAATCTCCTTACAATTCCACTGTAGGCTACATTAAAATGTATCTCCAAGCTTCTTTTTTCAAAAATGCAGAGACTCAATGAAAATTTTTATTTTTTAAGAGGCAGCTGCTCCTGATGATTACTTGCAGTACAACCATAACTGGAAGTTGAATTTAAAAGCCACAACTCTGTTTTCAAAACTGAGTGAAAGAGAGAGAAAGGGGCTGGGAGAGAACTCAGACTGCGACTTTTCCTATGAGAGTGAAACTCTCAAGCACTGCAAGGTAGATAACAAATCATCACCCTGGGATAAGAATAATTGATCAAAACAAACAAAACCAAACAAATCCTTGGAGCTCAGTCTTATAAACACAGGCGCCTTACCCGACTTCAGCAAGTAGAACTAAAGATGTGCCCAAAAGTTTCCAGGATGGGGACTGCACATACTTCACCACTTTGTAAATTGTGTTTTGAGCAATGTCACATAAACCAAAAATTTCCCTTGCTAGTCTCTCTCCACTCAGGTATATGGGAGCAAGTAATAGTAAAAGGCTTTTCTTAGTATACACTTGGGGCTATTTACTACATCACAAGTACTAAAATGTTGACTGCAACTACTGATTCTTCCCAAACTGCTACAAAAGGAGTTGCTAACTGTGTATCAGACAGATATTTTCAAGAATACATCAGTGGCTTGGTGCCCAAAATGCTTTCACAGCTTTCAGGTATGATGATAAGAAAATAAATTGAAAAAGGCACGAAGTGGAACCAGGATATGCTATTGTATGTGAAAATTATTATTAAGCTTTTTTTAACCTCTTCTTTCCTACCCATCTTTCATGAGTATTCTTAAAAAACTTAACACTATTTTTAGCTGAGACCCTCAGCTAATAATGCTGTAAATGGGATAAATGTCAAAATCTATTGCCCTCAAAATTATTTGACTTTTCTCTTTCTTATAGATTTTGCACATCAAGTCTTAAACCAAATGGAGAAAAACCCAACAGAATTTCAGTAATTATTTTATTAAGTATTTTCCTATGAATGAAAAACACCTGCAAGAATGTTTTGGATTAGTGAGATATTAATTCTTGATAATTATTACATTTATTTCAACTGACTGTGATGAATTTGAGGCCCCAGCTTGTTCTAATGTTCTACCTCAGTGCTAATCCTTCTCATTCTTCCACATCTGGCAGCCTCTAAACCATTTTTTCATAAACCTTCTAAATTAATTCCTTCCAAAACACTTATTTACTGCTTGCAACATGTTTCACAGTTACAGGATTTTCTTCCAGGCTGAGGTCTGGAGCAGAGCACCCAGTCCAAGCAGTTAGTTCCAGATGGCAGACAGCTGTGAAAACAGAGACATCCACTCCCCCAGCTGAACAGCAAACCCAGTGCCAGTAGCTAGAGAGGCCCCCCGTGTGTCTTTAATCATTTCAAACACTACAGGCAGAGAAAAGCCACTAAATTATAGAAAAACACTCCACTTTTTCTCTTTTGCTGCTCCCCTGAAGCCTCCGGCATGGCACAGCCACACTCAATCCCTCCTCTGATTGCAGGGCAGCGTTTCAGGGACAGCACGAGCCTTTCATGCTCCAGCTGGGCAGCAGCAGCTCGCCCAGAGCAGCTGGAGGTCAACTCCAAAGCCCAGGTATTTTAGGTGGAGGAAAAGCAGAGGGGGTCTGTTCAGCCTGGAGAAGAGGAGACTGAGGGAGACCTCACTGCAGTTCCACCTTCCTTGTGAGGGGAAGAGGAGGGGCAGACGAGGATCTGTTCTGTGTAGTGACCAGTGACAGGACCCAAGGGAATGGCTTGAAGTTGTGTCAGGGGAGGCTTAGGCTGGGTATTAGAAGAAGATTCTTCACCCAAAGAGTGGGTGGGGACTTGAATAGGAAGGGAGGAAAGAAACTGTGGAGTGTGGCTACAGCTTGTGATTGCCATTGCATGGATTCATCAGGATGAACACCTTGTTCAAGGAAAGCGCCAACCAAACTCTAAAGCTACAGAGCAGATGTAGCTGGAAAGGAAACAAAGAAGTCACCTGTATCTATACATCTTTGGTTAGAAAAAGAAGTCCATACAACAAGCACTGGTCTCCTTCTGTACAGGTTCTACCTATCATCCAAGAAGATCATCAGAGTCTTCCACAGAATCTCAGACCAACAAATATATGAATAACTACTCCAGTCTGGAACAACTTCGGCACTCCCACTTAATACCCCAGAGAACATGACAGTCTTCCTTGCCTTTCACATTGAAAATATGAGCTATGACAGGACTAAGGAATTTCTGATTATGCCCAGAAGGAGACCTTCAGGCGTTCAGTGCTGCAGAACTGCTGCAGCTGCTAATGACAGCGCTAAAGACATCGCCCTACGGCCTCCTCAGGCAGCCCAGCCCTGGCCGCATTCCTGTGCGGCCCTGGCAAGGACACACAGGTCACCCCTCTCTGGGCCAGCACAGGTGTGCTCAGAGCCCAGCATTCCATGTAGTAATGTAGTAATTCCAAAATCTATAAGAGCACTCAGCCGCACTTCTGGCTCTCTGCAGAGGGGTCAGAATTTTACTGATGCAGGAACCAGCGTCACCCTGAGCACCCACACAGACAGGTGTGATGCCATTTGGCTCATTTTTGTCTACAGCTGGAGACTCAACGCCCATCTTCAACATAACTCTGCTGGCACAGGGGTCACACAGACAGCCCGGCCCACCAGCTCACACGGCTGATGGCTGCACCTCAGCACAGGCTCCACTAGACTTGCAAAGCATTCAGCAAAATTCCATCCCTTCTTGTGAGGCTGCCAGCCAATTAGTTGGATAATTAATTCTTCAAAAGCTTCAAGATGCTTTTCCATCTGGGCTTGCCTCTTACCATTTTTTCTGTCTCCGGTCTTACCGTACATTAACCAGGGCCAAATCCAGCTGCCCCCAGTCAGATCATTCACTAAGATTTCCAGATGAAATATGCTTTCTCACTAAAATCCATTAATAAAAATAATATCAGCTATTCATGAGCAGAACAAAGTCAAATAAAGAATATTTTCTTTGCTGCCCTGCAAATATTGTACTTTGCTCTTCAAAGATTAAACCACGACTTCTCCAGTTTCAGGTACAGTGTCAAGTTTATATTGCATGATAACATGTATGCACACATATATATTGTGTATATCTGAAGAGCTGATCCGCTTTTGTTCTTGAACATATGGAAAGTCCAGCACAAGCAAGGATTTTACATAGAAAAAAATAAATAAGTGGCATATTAAATGAAATAATTAATTTTAGTATTATTTTAAAGTCATTTTTATTCTAAAAATGTGGTTTCAATTCCTACGGTTGCTTTCACCATAATTCTGGAAAAATCCAGATATCCATGCACTTCCTTTGACTTGTAAGTAATACCAGAAATAACTTTGGATTGCAGGCGGAAACTAAAATCAAAGCCCTGCATCCACATTCAAACAATTTGGTTGCCAGTTTTCAACAGCTGCTGTTAAGGTAACAAGTTTGGTTTTCATTTAAGTATTTAAAGTATTTGTTTCTACTTTCTGGTTCACAGATCTGAAAAATTACAGAGATAGCTCCACTTCAGAAGTTTACAATTAGTTTTCACCAATTAAAAAATACTGCATATCACCCATAGTATCTACCAATGCAATAGCTTTCAAATGAATACCTGGCTTGGCATTTTCTCTACCACCATTCGGCGTCCTCAACAGTCTGACAGACAAATTTTTTTCTGAGAGCCAGTGATTACGTTATTTTTAGTCACTGTTTAATATCTGGTCTCTTCTTCAAGTCCAAACTGAGCAAACATTTTCTTGTCACCCATGATTTCACTTACTGTACCCCTGGGACTCAGACTTAAACTGAGATTGTCAGACCATTATTATACTCACTGTTACAGAAGATGAGTACCCCTTCCTACCCTTTTTCCTTGCCAAAATCTTATTTACTTGAAGCAGATTCCCACTGAAAAACAAGGTGCAGTTAAGATTATGTGTTTTGTGTGCCAATGCAACAACAATGTAACTGCTGGTTTCTTTTTTTTTGTTCCTTTCACAGAAAAGACAAATGCTCCTTTGGGGAAGAAAACACCATCCATGAGACCTGGACACACATTGTTACACAGGAACAGTTGTTTGCTATACCAAGCTAGAAATTCCATGATGGCAATCCAAACTTCCTGGCCTTTATCAAAGCTCCTCTGTGGCCAAGAGCCACAGGGCACATGCTGGAGAAAGCCACAGAAATCCTTCAGGACTCTATTTGGGACCAGGAAAGAGGTGGCTTTTCCTGTGCTCTGCGCTGACCTGGTGGTGTGATGCCATTTGGCTCATTTTTGTCTACAGCTGGAGACTCAACACCATCTTCAACACAACTCTGCTGGCACAGGGGTCACTCAGACTGCCCATGGTAAGGACAACAGGTACACCACCAATCTTCCTGTGACAACGCTCTGGAGCATTTCCAAATTAGGAGTTGATTTACTGCTTCACACAGGCGAACTGTGTACACACTGTGTACAAAACCACACTGACAAACCACATGTTCAGGAGGTACTTTGGACTTTGTTGGAAAAGGACAGAAATCAAGGGTCAGTGTCTGCCATTCTTGCCCACAGTGATCAGCTGTGGAAGAAGCTCCATGGTAATGAAGAGGACACTCACACATTGAGAGGCAAGTGAAATGCAAGGTGGCAAACTACCACCCAAAACACTCATAATGCATTTCACTGGTGGGACTGATTATTCTGCTAATGTCTTTCTTACAGGTCCCGCAGCCAGCTCTGAAACTTAAGAGAATTACGATATTTCAGATAATATAAACCACAGAAAAGTCACTTATAAAGCTTTTATAGGTGTGAATTTTAGAAGGTTAGAATATTCATTAGTGACTTAGTAGTTACAATTACACAGACTTCTTCCAAAAGCCTTTTTTTTTCCTCACGTCTTACAAATTTTCTATCCAGATCACATATGTTACAGCATGACAATTTCAAGGAAAATTTTATTATACAGGGATTGTATTGCAAAGCAGCTTTATTTCATATTCCTTTCCCCTACATTATACCTGTAGTCTATTTAGGTTGCGAGCTCTCACAGACAGGATTGCAGGCTGAAATGTCTGATCTAGTTTGCAACACAGCTGCTTTGCAAGTCTCCAGGAGTGCATAATGGCTCTGATCTCTTCCCTGCAGATGTCTTTTTCTTTTCTTTTGCAGGTCAGTCTACACTGGTACAAAATTTTCAGAGCCATTCAGCTCTGACTTGCTCCAGCTCTTGCACCACAGAGCACTAAATTATTCAGGCATTGGGTACCCCAGGCACCATGAGCTACCTAAGCAATGCATGGCAGTGGACAAAAATCTACCCTTACATGATCCACGTTCCAAAAAGCATCAGACACATTGGAAATGAGGTGGAAACCAAATAATAGATAATAACAAAATTATTATAATTGTAAGCAATAATAACTATATTCACTCTCATAGGTACCAATTTTCTAAAGGTTGTGATTGACCTACACAGCAATTCTTTCAGAGGAAGCTCTCAAACGTTTTGATTTTATTGGAATTAAGGCAGAGAGGAAGTAGCTGTTGATCAGTAGGAGACATGGAGACCTCAGAGCACAGACACCCCAATGTCATACACTGCCTTTTTGCTGGCATGAGATACAACGTGTTAATTTTATTTTTGCAGTCATCAAGCTGCCAGACATAGCAGGAAGAACAGACCACTGAAGCACCACTTCTCTTCTGTCTAGATTAATGCCACTGCATCACAGTAATGTGTTAGCACAATCGTTTCTGAACAACTGCAAACAATCTACAAGGCTATTATATTTAATTGTTATTTAGACAGTTTATAAATCTACTGTAAACAATAGCGAGGATGCACTCATAATGCAGCTATAAGATTAGTTACTAACGTCATGACATAAACCAGGCCATGAACTCAGACTATCAGCAACTCCATGGTAACTCTGATGTTTATGTCCTTGATTTCCAATAAATGAGGGGAAGCGTTGCCCTCTTTTGTTTCAACACACATTAATTATGTTGCCTTTCCAATGATATTGGATCATGACGCTCACTAAATTCACATCCTGCCTCATCCCATGACAGGTTACCCATGAGAGCAAACATAGTGTAATATGCTATATAAATGAAATCACATATAATATCTGAACTATGACCTATGCAAAAAGCTGTTTCATAAATCTGCTGCACAGATCACAGTAAGCCTGCCCTGCCTCCAAGCTTGTGGTCTGCATCTGCTGCTTCCTCCCATGGAGCTGCCTGAACAGCTCTGCTGGCTGCAGCACTGTGCAAAACGTCACTGAGGACTGGGCTGCTCAGCCCTTTGATCTTCGTCTAAGCGATGTGAAGAACAGACTTACCCAAAAACTGTGCATGCTCCGGAACTCGCACTCCTCACTAACTGATCACTTCTGACTAATGAGCCAGCATGGAACTTACAATAAAATCATAATCTGTCCTTACCATAAAATCTTTTAAAATGATCTCTGGTATTTCAGGCTCATCTCACACTGATATCAAGCATTCAGTTATGCCCAGACTGATCAATCTGTAACAAGCTAAACTGAAAAATTTTCACCCTAGGTACTACAGAAGAAAAAAAAGCAAATGTTGGGAGACAGAAAAATATCTAAGGAACCTGTAAGGGCTTGGTATCAGAGAAGAAATCTTCTGTTTTCTTGGACAAAATGAAAGAAAGCAGCATTCTAACAGCAAGGAAAAAGGTAAAAACATACAGAATTGAAAATTCTGAGCTGTAAAGTCGTATTTACATTTTCTACTATCCTTAGAGTGGTGGGCAATCCCTGAGAATTTTGCATTAAATACAATAGACCAGGGTGCCTCTTTGCATGCAGTACCAGGGTGCCTCTGAGTTCCTACACGAGAAACCCAAGCAGAGTTTAACCCAAAGCTTTGTCCTCTCAGCTGCTATTGCTGACCCAGCCCATCTTGCTGTACGGGCACGTGCCTTCATCTCCCCACTGCCCACAGGGTTCAAGCTGCCAGCTGTCTTTATGATGGGCCAAAATTTTAGTGGATGACATCCACCTGCACAGACCCCACACAGTACATTCAGTGCAAGGAACAGAGTTTGTCTTAAAATATCTCATTAGGAATGAGACAAAGAGGAGATTTTGACAAGCTCTTACAACACCACATCTGTTTGGGACAGTTCAGAGTCTAGGAAACAACACCTGAAAATAACTATTTGCTTTCCTTCCACACAAAGCTTTTCCCTTTTATTTCTGTAAATGCACTGTCACCTGCCATAAATGGTGAAGGAAATCAATACTTTGTTTTCTCTTAGATATCAAGAGTACACTTGACTTTTTAACCCTTATTTTGCAGGCCTTGGAGCTGCCAGTGGAGATACACTCCCCGCAACTACACATCCACAGTTCTTTGCATTTCACAGTCTGGCTCAAGCCGAGTCAACATGAAAGCCTAAGTCACTTTAACACAGTGCAGAAAAAGTTTCATCAGCTCTGATCCTTCAGCACAAACACAGTGGGGATGTCATAACCTCACTGCAGGGAAAAAAGAAACCTACAAGGACATTTACGGGCTGGTGATGGTGGGATTTAATGTCTTTTTTTCAAGAGGGACTTGGCTAAAATAGAGAGAGCCAGAACTGAACATGGCCAGAATTGTTAAACCTTGTGGAGAGGACAGTCACTATCACTTCCACTGACAGAAACCTGTCTATATTTCTGATGGATGTTACGTGCCAAACAAGAAAATCACTTTTAACATACAGCAAACAGAACCTATAAATAGAAAAGGCGGATGGACCCTGCCACAGAGCAAGAGTTCAGGGGGGTTTGTGCCAAGTTGATTTTGTCCCCTCAACTTGTTCCTAGCAGAACTCTGTAGGCACTGGTACAATCATAGAGACTCCAAAGTCTTTTACAAGTCCTCTGCCAAACACTTTACAAAAGGCAAATAAAATTTGTGTTTACAATTGATTAGAACAACCTCTGGCAAAGACCTTGAACCAGAAAGGCATTAGAAATCTTCAAACTCTTCTGTTTTGACATTTTGGTGCCTTACCACAGTCAATTTTCCTCTTCCTTTTCCAAGGTGTTAAGGAGAATAGAATATAGCTGCTTTCTTGAGTTTTTTAACTTTTTTTTCTGTTATCTGACAGTTAGAAGTGTCATTTACATTATATTACCAAAAGATGGATATGACAAATTTTCCACCCCATCCTATAGTGTATCATAGCCTTTATTTTATCATCAAATCTGAAGTGACTATATTATTATATGGTCCATGGACACAGGTAAGCATGCAGTGGTTTTTGGCAAGATTTTGGAGTTATACAGAAATACAGTCCATAATAAACCCCAATCTTTTCCAGCTCCAGTTTAGCTAAGGATTCTATCAGATTTCAACCTCTGCCTCACAGTTTTTATGGGTGGCTATTTCCAAAGAATTTTAGACTTCTGAAATACAATTTTCATGTTTCTGCATTACAGAAAGCCACAAATTTTTCACCCAAGAAGCACAGCAGACCTGTTTTATGAGCCATTGGACTTGCAGTTAATATTAGCTAACAGACGGAAGTGTGAATATTCAGATATGCTTTGTTACACACAGACATGTTGAACACCACGATGAGAGGTGCATATTGCTGTCTTCATTGCTCCCTGCAGGCTGCTGCATGGAAAAGTCCTGATGACTGCTCCTATCAAACAAGCGTGTCTACGCTTCTTTGCCTGTGTTTTTGTGGGACTGTATGAAAATATATATTTTTTATATATACATATATGTGCACCCACAAAAATAACCATGTGAAAGAATAATTTGAGTTTTAGCACAATGATATAGCAAATTTCCAATATATTTGCTTCTGGATTAAAAAAAATGCATTACTTGTGTGCAGGGCTTCCAAACTGACTCAAATATTAGCTGCATGCTACATCAGTGATAATAGAAGAACCAGGGAGAGTAAACATCTTTTATCTCCCTTCTGGATTTATTCACTATAAAGCTGCCGGGCCTTTTACTGTTCCACATGAAAAACAGGAGTAGAGGAATAATGCTCCTATAAAACATGATTTTCTCATTATTTCGTCACCTCTTTCAGATGCAGCCA
>VYZQ01044902.1:10016-20627 GCA_013400655.1 Mystacornis crossleyi
CATGAAGGTGACGCTACTTTGCCGCCTTGGACTCCAGTACATACTGAAGTCCCAGCATGTCCAGCACAGCAGCACTCAATAGTGGTGTGACTTTGTTTAGGCCATGATAGTCCAGTGTCATTCTCCACTCTCCAGTGGAGTTATGGACTGGCCATACAGGACTAATAAAGGGTGAGCAAGTCTTGCTGACCACTCCCTGCTTCTCCAGTGGATGAATCATCTCATGCATGGTGATTATGGTGTCCCAGTTTGTTGCAGTACTGTCAAGGGTACATTGTTGTGGTAGCAATTAGTACCTGTTGTTTTTCAATCCTCAGCAGTCCCACAGCAGAAGGGTCCTCTGAGAGACCAGGCAAGGCTAAGTTCCAAGCTAAGTTCCAAGCTAAGTTCCTCTGTCTCCACAGCAGCTATCCCAAAAGCCCAATGATGCCCTTTTGGGTCCTTGAAATACCCTCTCCTGAGGAAATCTATGTCAAGGATGCATGGGGTCTCTGGACCAGTCACAGCTGTGTGTTTTTGCCATTCATTCCCAGTCAGGCTCACTATAGCTTCCTGTACAGCCAGCTGTTGGGATCTCCCTGTCAGCCCTGGATTCTACCCCTACATATCTTGATGGCATCAGGGTACATTGTGCACTGGTATCAACTAAAGCCTCATACTCTTGTGGATCTGATGTTTCAGGCCATTGGATCCAGACAGTCCAATAGATCCAATTGTCCCTTTCCCATACCTGGCAGGAGGTAGAGCCATTCTAGTTCTGGCCATAGTATTTGTTGCTCACTTCTTGTAAATATGAACTGGAGATCCCTTCAAGAGAACTGGAAGTAATATCAGCCCTCCTATTCTGTCTGAGGACTTGCCCACTGGAAACTGGAATGGCATTTATCCTTGAAGAATTTCCTGTGATGTCTGTTCTTCTCAACTCACACACCTGTGCTGCTAGGGCAGAGGTGGGTTTTCCATTCCTCTTCCACATGTCCTCTCCATAGTAATGCAGGTAAAACCACGGGTTACCTCATGGTGTGTACTTTATCTCTCATGCAGGGAGGCACTTGATCCCAATAGCAGACACTCTGGTCCATATTGGTGGAGCATGGGACATTTCATCTTAGTTTGCTCAAGTCCTTTATAACTGTCTGCAGTCTTGGACAGTCTTTCCTAGTTGAGGTGCAGGTCAGTAGAGAGGAAAAAAGGTGGTCTTCATATTTCTGGAGTTGGGCAGTGTGAAGCTACCTGACTGTTCTCCTTTCATTGACATCAATGCCACTTAATTGGTGTACAACAATGGTGCACTCAATACTAACTTTCACCACATGGATTGTGTAGGGTACACTGGACCTCATTTGGATCTACAGGGGACTGCTCATTATTTGAATCCCTATAGACTACCTGCAGCACAGCTAATTCTCTCAGGTACTGGAAACCTTTCTGCATAGTATTCCACCTGCTTGGGTGCACTACTAGATCATCCTTGAGAAAATACCTTTCCTTCACACTTGATTGAAATCATCTTCAGAGGCTGAGGGTTTCTGTCCTCTTCCCAATCCCCTTGTCAGTGCTCACATCCCGAAACTGGGATCCCAGCTGCTTGGTTTCACTACCATCTGTTTTCATATTGTGGGCCACAATATCCCAGCATCAGAGCAGCCAGGTCACACTAGTGGCTCATTCAACCGGCAGCTGAAATCTTTTCACGTATCTCACAGCTCACCCAGAAATAGGGATTGGGTAATTATCTCTGTCCCCATCTTTTCCTGTTCTAAGTGCTCTGCTTCCTCTTATTCCCTCACCAAGCAAAGTGATTTATCTTGGATTTCTTCTTCTGTGAAGGGGCAACTCCTACTGGCACAGTTTGTTCCTGTGGTTCAGCTGCAGTTTGAGCGGCCACAGCACCTGTTGGTCTGTTTTCCTCCTTTTTCCCCTGAGGGTGCTGTCCAATATTGAGCCGTGTCTGGTACGGACTAGCCAGGGTCCAGCACACTGCAATAAGTTGCTCCTCTCTGGAACTGCCACAGCATTCTTCTTGCAAATATTGTCTTCCTTTATCAGGGTTTTGCAGTTGTTCAGGGGTGAACTCCCAAACCATTGGAGCAGAGACTTTCCCTCCATACCGGCTCATTTTCTCCCACATTTCAGACCACTCATCACTATATACCCTTGAAAGAGATCTCTGAATGACCTTCCTAGAAACCTCTTTCTAGACTCTAAACATGGTGTAGACTGAGGATACCTGGCAGACATAGCAATAAGAACATGCTTTTCTTAATATCCAAAAGAACTGAAAATTCTCAAAAGCTGTCGTAACAGGCCTGAAGGAGGAAAAGGGGGTGAAAAACTAGGGAAAATCATCCTCCCCTTTTCCCCCCAAAGGCTGGGTATGATTATTAATTTATTTCCAGAGGTAGTACCTGAGCCCAGGACAGTAGACCAACACTGAATATACATCCCAAATGACCCTCATTGCCCCTGATGTTATCATGACATAAACAGTTATCACACAGTACATCAACCCATAGCAACCCTGATCCCTCTCCCTGCTCTGAAAAAGAACATTTTGGGGAGCACATGTGAGAATATAGACAGGGTTAGGTACCACATCCACGTGAATAGACCAAACAACATTGTGACCAGGGGACTCCACACCCAATATACAAATGCTTAGATCAAAATTGTTTCCAACTCCCCCTGAGCAGATTTGTCGTTACCTCAACCCTTTGTGGCCCCATACTGGGTGTCAATTAAATGTTGTCACAGTTTAAGCCCAGCTGGAAGTTAAACCTGTCTTAGATTACAATATAAGATGAAACCAAAAGTATGTATTCTATCACCATCTTCATAAACTGTGAAAACTAGGTGAGGCAATGTTCTTTATCTCTTCCATGACACATCCCTGATAACTCCCTCCAGGGGATATCTTCTGTTAATGGGTCTTCAAGCCTCACTGCATGACTCATAAAATTACATCATCCCATTGTGAGATGCTCCACTCAGGGTGAGTAACCAAGCATTCCTACCTGGATATAATCTGAAGTTTGGAACACCACAGGCAAACTTACCTGCTGGATTCCCAGAGGACAAGAGCTGCATAACCACCACTGGACCTTCTGAAGAAGACCAGACCTTTCTACAGGATCACCGCTTCAACAGAACCACATCTATCACCTCAACAGGATTGCAGCCACCATTTGATACCCCCATCCTGACCGACAAAGTGTCAGGTTGTACTCTGACTCTGTCAGTTTAAGCCAGGGTTTCTGTATTATTGCCTTTATCTTAATTTTCCTATTAAATTGTAATTCTGACTTGAGATCTCCCACTGGTTTGCTTTGAAACTAGTACAAGCCTGACACAGCAGCTCCCCCTTCCCTACCTCTTCCAGTGAGAGGGAGAGAGAGAAAAGGCAGATTACAGGCTGAGATAACAAACAACAAAATGGTGATGGAACCTCCATGCAGCACCATTTTCTTCCAGCTGAAGCCACATCACCTTCTTCTTGGAGAGGAGAATACCTTCATTCCATCCCCCAGCAATGATGTGCACCAAGCCTGTCAGAGTTCAAGGAGCACTTGGACAATGCTTTTACTCAAATGGTTTAGTTTTAGGTAGTCCTGCAAAGAGCGAGGTGTTGAACTCAAAGATCATTCCAACCTGAAATATTCTATTAATCTATGATTCTATGATTTGCAACAGAATTTGTCATTGGCAAACTTTTATGGTGGAGAGAAGGTGTGATTTGCACATGATTTCTTTCTTTATGTTTTCTTTTCTGGCACACAGTTGTTTCCATTTCTTTGCTTGAGGAAATGACACAGATCTCTTTGTGTCAGTTATACACCCACATTCCCCCTATTCCCTTGATCCAGAAAAATGACATCATTTAAAAAACAAGTATTCATATGTAAAATTACATATCACTAGAATACTCTTATCAGACAAATAAGATCTCAGGTACATGGTATGATTCTTGGGGTGTCCTGCACAGGGCCAGGAGTTGAACTAGATGATCCTTATGGGTTCTTTCCAACTGAGGATATTTTATGATTCTATGATTCTATGATCACGCATATTGCTGAGAGAATTTCCTTCTGAGATGAAAGTTGTTGGCAGTTGCTTTGAGAAATTAAAATGAGGTAACACAATTTTTAAAATTTATATATCTAAACTTTGCTGCAACAAATTACTTGAGCCTCAAGATGGGCCTAGGAGAAAAACTGAAAAAGACAGAACAAAAGTTGGAAATCTAAATTTTTATACTGGTAAAACTTCCACTTCTGAGTTAATATTCTTTTTCTGCCTCATAAAATACGTCCAGTTCTGTACCCGAGTACAACAATAGCATCACCTGGTGGTAAAATTTACTAGTAGTGGTCGATCAAATCCATGCAGAAAAAGGCTATTAAAAGCTGCAAAATCTCTGTTCTAAACAGCTGAGTGAATTGTTGAGATTCATGAGCAGTTTAATGCTAATAATCAAACTGTGATGTCATTAATTATAGTAAGTGGTGCTAGTATCATGGCAGTGGGTAAGGAAACCAGTAACTAAGTGCTTTATTATGGAAAGTAAATAGTTGGCCCTACATGATTCTTCCAGTGATTGATTCTACTGCTTTTGCTTTGAACTAATCTTACTGTTGAACTAAATAAGGTATTTCAGGGATAAGAAAACACAGAGGTTAAGAAAACATAGATACACAGAGCATAGATACATAGAGCATTTTTAAGTGTAAATACAGCAGATTTTGGCTTCCAATATGTAAAAAAACCAAGGATAAAGAAAAAGTAGAAATTAAATGGTATCGGGGTTTTAGTTGGTACTAAACCGTACTATACATACATGTTGCTATTTTAGTTATAGAAATCAAACTCAAAGAAAGATATACTCATTTTGGAACATATTTAGATGTGATAACCCTTAATCCTTAAACTTTTCATAACATGGTGATCCTCAGTTCAGAATTCTACACAGATGAGTTTTATCAAGGCAGAAGAAGTATAATATGCTTACTATAGCTTTCAACTGCTTCATTTTTATAAAATCCATTTCCTAGATTGTCCCGTTCCCTGGTCCCTGGNAAGTCATGTGCATCCAAAGAGTTCTCTAATAATGGAAAATCCCTAAGTACTGATGGCATAAACTTATCTGCTACTTACAAACAAGAACTAAGAAGGATGTGAATAATTAATTGCAAGAATTTCTTATTTGATACGGTATTTCTCCTAATGTTAGAAAAATACCACTTGATTCTGCCATACAGGAACTTCAGTCTTCTGAACATCAGTCAGAAACACAAGGTGGGCTACAGTTTGAACTGATCAACTATCAACATGGGCCTCTTGTTATGAAAACCACATTAGATCTTTAAAATACATTCCTTTATTAAACAACTGCAATTTTCTCTTGCTGGAAGCCGTTTTTAGGCAGTGGCTCTGTGAACTCAGAGAGCACTCTGATGTCTGACTAATTCCAAGTTGCTGCAGATAGGTGAGAAAATGCATCTGTAGGAAAACTGATGTTTTGGAGTTTCCATGCTCAAAAAGCAGATCAGATGCTGTGGACACACAGGTTCCTCTCACCTCTTGAACTCTTCAATCTGAGATAGATTCGTTAACTTTTGTTTCCTCAGATTCCTTCAATTCTCTAAAATAAGGAAACTTTACACATGCTGCAGAGAGGCTATTTTGAGCTCTTCGTGTTCAGAGTTCATTGATGTTGCTGTCCGATGCAACCTTCCTGGAGACAGTTTTTGCCAGTGGCAAGAATAAGGAATGATCTTTGTGTATGGTGTTTTCATAGCTGTTTATTTCTCCCCAGCCCTGCTGGCTGCCTGGCTGGGAGCAAAGACAAGACTCATGGGAAAACTATCGTGTAAAGCTAGAATCACAGGGAGGGGGGAAACATTTGGGACCAACAGGGACACAGAATCTAGGTACATTAGCATAAAAAAGCAGCGATTCCTGTGGTAGAAGCCTCGTGGCCTAGAGTGTGCCCCCCTCAGGGCCCCATCCTCCCAGGGGAGGGGGTGGCCCCACAGGGGGGGAACCCCCACACTTTGAGGCTATATTTTACCTTTTCGGTGCTGTTCCTCTGTCCTGCAACACAGTTTCAGCATAGACTAGGAGGCATTTTTCACCTTTCTCCTTGGATTATCAGCTACATAAGAACTTAAGCACCTGGAGTGAAGTATGAACTGTGAAGAAGATAAACACATGTTACTTAGACAAAAGCTGTAGCCAACAATGAAAGTTCAATTACATGTTATTTATTTGCTTGTGCTCTCTACAGTGTATACAATCAATTGAGTACAAGTTCTCTTCATGGAAATAACTCCTCTATGGACTGTGATTTTTCACAGACAGAAGGCTGACTGAACAGCTTTATTCTATTACAGCTCCATAGATTATCACAGTATAGGTGGTAAAGCTTTATTAATGAAAAAACCAGCATGAATTTCTAACTGCGTTATCACTCTGATTCTTTTTCATCATCTGTGAGGCTAAAGTGTGGGTTCTGCCTCTAGCTTCCCATTACTGTCCCTTGTTTTTTTTCATGCCTTCTTTTTGATTTGATCTTACTCATGCTGGAATGCAGCAGAAGAGGAGAAAAGAACATTCAGCTTCTCAGTTGCTTTCAGCCACTGAAATCAGACAGGCCTTTGAGACACAAGAGTCAGTAAACCAAAAAGTTACTTTTTCAGAACACAAATTTAAACACCATTTTGAAGGTAGATTATGAAATATATTTATACCTTTTTTTTTCTTTTCAAAAAGACAAGCTAAAAGAGAAAAAGAAAATAAAATTTAAAATATTTTTTAAAATAAAAGGAAGCATAAGCCCTCTTTTATTTTATTTAGCTATTCCGTTACCCTAACTGAGAACATTTTGAGCTTAGAGGAACTCATCTGTGCAACAGAAGAGCAGACCAGAAAAATAATAAACCTCTCTGCTTGTTTTGACTTAGCAGAAGTCAGGACTTCAATATAATACAACCCAGCTCACTGAGTTCTTTTTTTCCTATTGTGTGGAAGCATCAGGGCTTCATCTAGTGTTCATAGAGAAAATTACAGTTAAGAAGAGTAAAACCTAAGCCAAACCATACATAGCAATATTGTTAGTCCAGACAATTTCCTTTTAACTGTTACCAGGAACAATGTCCTATACTTTTATACAAAGTTAAGGCTGCTGTTTACATACATGATTCACAATATTACCCATACTACAAATATACTGAGAGAGTGCTTTACTCTATAGATCATATGCACCTAGTCCAAACTGTGGAAATTTGATAAAGTTTCCCTGATTTTTAAATTGTTTTTAAATCAGTCTAGATATAAACACAAATATCAGATAATGTATAAATATGTTGAAATACACAGGAAAATTTCACTTGGTTTTAATTCTCCCCTTCAACAAAGCTTTGGCTCACAATTCAAGCAGCTTGAGCTGTCAGTTGGTCAGTGATTTCAGAGTACATTATATCCTCTACATAAAGAGTAGTAGGAAAGTTGTTTGCTATCTAACTGTTTCAAAAGAGCTGAGCTAGTTTACAAATAGGGTGTCAATCTGCTCCTGACTATGCTGACATCTAGCTCAAGGCCAAAGAAGAAACCAAGGAGAATCTTTTCATCGACTGTTTTGGGCTACTCCTAAGATGGTACAAAATGTACTCAGTACTGTTTATAAAAGCAATATCTGAACTGTGGCAAACAGTGTAAGATCCTTATACTTTCCTACAAGCTGCTGACCATAAGAGGCCCTGAAGGTCCTTAGTTCATTTTCAAAGCCAACCCAGAAGATTATTTTCTAAATGGAACAGGTCGAGATATAAAGGAAGCAAGATGACTCACTGCTGTCATTACATGAAACGGAGGCCTCAGAATATCTAAAGTAAGTATAGTATGGAAATAGGAAGTCATGATTAATAGGGACTTTTAAGAAGTTACATTTTCAGGTATCCCCAGTTCTAGAATAATGTCTTCTTCAACATGGTATTATTGCAATTACAATTCTTCTATTCCATCAGTATGCATTTTTAAAATTTTTTTTTCTACCCTTGTTTAACTTTTAGAACTAGCAAGGACTGTCTATCCCTTCAGCAGCATCCACTGAAAGGAACTGATTTTTAAATAAGTTGAGCATAGTTTCCATTGGCCTGGCAAATTTTTCAGGACCAAGCCTATTGCTGACATAGAGGATTAGTTTTTATTATTGCACTGTCCCTGGAAAATGTGGAAGGGACACTGTGTTCAGAGATGTCCTAATCCCCAAAATGAGAATAAACTGTAAAAAAGTTTGTATCTTCCACATTGTTTTCTCTCAAAGTAACTGTGCTGCAGTAGGATGAACCACTTACCTGAACACTTTACAACCGTACTACCCAAATGCAATTGTGACCATGGACACTGATTTTACATATTTTACATATTGGACAGTAGTCATACTCCTTTGAGCAAGTGCACTGTAAGCCAGTATGGTCCAGTTTTTCAGTATTTTGCATTGAGGGCTGGTATGTATCTGCACAAGCAAAAACTAGATTAATCTTTAAATTCAAAGAGTGATGATTTTACTGCTATTTTCAAAAGGGATCTTTCATAGAGTTTTAATCTCAGTGTCATCTTTTACTCACCTTCCCTTTCCATAGCCTTCTGAAACCAAAACCCAGACAGCGACAAAGCAGTTAGGAAGTAAGTGCCACTTTCCTTGGTTCTAAGACAGTTTACATAAATCATCATGAACCACACTTCACTAGCATATTTCTTTCATCTACTAGCTGATACATAGCCCACCAACTCAGTGTGAAAAGGTATGTCTTCATTATTCTCCCTCTGTCTTGCTCAGTGTCTGCACAGAAAAGAAGCACAGAGATTGGTTAATGCACAAAAGAGATAAGGCTGGATGGTTGCTTTCAGTAAATCACACCATCTATTGACAGTTCATTTACTGAGGTTTACCGATGACTATTTCTAGACAGACAAGGGAAAAGATATTTTCTGGCCATTACATTATTACATGCCAGCCTCTCCTAGAAATATTACGTTATAGTATATGAAATTACAACATCAAGGCAAAATTAACATAAATATTCTGGTAAAATTCCCCAAACACCAAGATTTCAGACATAAATCTGGCAAGAAATCCAGGCTGATTAGCAGAATTAGAGTTAAAAGAAGCTTAATTCAACGTATTGCTCAATATCACAGCAACAATAACCATTGACACTACTTGTAAAGCACTGAACTGCATACCCTTTTTTCTCTTTACAGGCAGTCAGTTTCATGAGTTATCCAAGCAGCCATTTTGGAGCATTTATTCATTAGCAGCAGAAATAAGAACACCATTTGACCTATTAGAAGCTGTAATTTTCAAAAAGCAGAGCCTAGAGCTGGTTCTAAAGTTCTCTAGACTGTCTGGGTTTAATGGGAAAAAAGCCACAAGCGCAGCCAAACTGTAAAACCACTTAGAATCCAGTAGGAGTTCTTTGAACACATTTGCTTGTTAATTACTCTGCCATATTTCTGAAGCAGCAACAGTGCTAATGAAAACAACAACAAAAATAAAAGGAAATGAAAAGGAATAGTGGAAATGCAATGAAGCCTCTCATTGCAACTAAACTTACTTAATATTTATATAGCATTCCACAGTTGGAGATCACAAAAATGATAGTTGAATCAATTTGAGGTTAATGGTGCTTTCTCTAATACTTCAGAACAAAGGGGAAAAAAAAAACAAAGTCCGCTGTCATGTCACAAAAAGGCAATGAACATTGTGGCTCCAGTTTAGAACAAGACATTTGTCACTCTGTTCAGCGTGTGCACATATCAGTATGTCATGGCCTAAGTTACAAAAAAGAGTGGCATCTTTTGCTGTAAATCAGAAGTACAATTCAGACTATATAGGCATAGCCAGGCAAGCCTTCCAGCAGCGCTAGAATCTGTCCAAGGGTCACAGTTTTGCCTTGTAACTAAGCAGGAAAGCAGCGTCATAATATGTATCAGTTCAGTTAACTCATTTCAAACTTGTTCACATCTACCTGTTCACTTGACAGTCATTTACTTGCACTACAGTATATATGCTCTATAAACACACAAATTTGAAATCTTCGTTTCTATACATTTCAGCATCATTTTGTGTTAATCTTATGATAAAGGAATATCATGGTTTTTTATGTTGTATTCTTCTCTGTGTTATGCTCACACTTCTCCCCTCAAGCACGAACATGTTGCATCTACTGTCTACTTGCTGTCTCAACACATTATTTTTCTGAACTCCAGAAATTCATCAGGGTTTTACAAGAAATTTCTCCTGAATTTTTTAGCATTACTTTCCTTTCTTCTCATTAACACAGAAACTTCTCACTCTGGACCCAGCTTTGAAAGTTCTCTCTCTTGATCCAACTGCACATGTGGGTCTAGTTTACTGGATCTATCTAATCTCTCTGAGAATTATTTTTTTAAATTTTATTTTATGCATTTGAAGTGCTGAAGATTGTATTTTGTTTTTCTAATTGTCTACTTGTTTGCATTTGATTAACATGGCTTACTAATTTCTTTCCTCATAATATGAGAGGATTTGTTTCATTATCATGATAAAAAGAACCAAAAAAACCCAGACCC
>VYZQ01044902.1:21280-48008 GCA_013400655.1 Mystacornis crossleyi
GTTGGCGATCGCAAAAATGATAGTTCAATCAATTTGAGGTTAATGGTGCTTTCTCTAATACTTCAGAACAAAGGGGAAAAAAAAAACAAAGTCCGCTGTCATGTCACAAAAAGGCAATGAACATTGTGGCTCCAGTTTAGAACAAGACATTTGTCACTCTGTTCAGCGTGTGCACATATCAGTATGTCATGGCCTAAGTTACAAAAAAGAGTGGCATCTTTTGCTGTAAATCAGAAGTACAATTCAGACTATATAGGCATAGCCAGGCAAGCCTTCCAGCAGCGCTAGAATCTGTCCAAGGGTCACAGTTTTGCCTTGTAACTAAGCAGGAAAGCAGCGTCATAATATGTATCAGTTCAGTTAACTCATTTCAAACTTGTTCACATCTACCTGTTCACTTGACAGTCATTTACTTGCACTACAGTATATATGCTCTATAAACACACAAATTTGAAATCTTCGTTTCTATACATTTCAGCATCATTTTGTGTTAATCTTATGATAAAGGAATATCATGGTTTTTTATGTTGTATTCTTCTCTGTGTTATGCTCACACTTCTCCCCTCAAGCACGAACATGTTGCATCTACTGTCTACTTGCTGTCTCAACACATTATTTTTCTGAACTCCAGAAATTCATCAGGGTTTTACAAGAAATNCCCTGAATCATCAAACAAACTATTTGGATCAAGATTTTTAAAGCTGATGAGTAGTGTGTATTTTCTTAACATCCTGGTGTTCAACTTAGAACACTTAAAATGTAACTTTAATTAGTAGAAGGTCAATTACCCCTTTCTGGACAAATTAGCCTATATAAGAAAGCTGAAGTTACATATCCAAAGTGGACATATTCATAGTTCTCCCTTTTACTCTGACATTTGGTGATAAATTAAAATAGGCAGATTTTTTCATTTTTTAAATGGTATAGTAAACCATTCACAGCATAAATTCTGCAAACAGTGGTGCAAATTTTATATGTTACAATGGGAAATCCCCATTGACTGGAGGTTACCTAGCATGATAACCCTCTACAAGATGGGTCAGAAGGATGATCTGGGGAACTGCAGGCCTGTCAGCCTAACCTTGGTGCTAGGGAAAGTTATGGACCAGCTCATCTAGAATGCTGTCACATGGCATGTACAGGATAAACAAGATATTAGGCCTGGACAGCAGGGGCTTGTGAGAGGCAGGTCCTGCTCGACCGACTTGATTTTCTTCTATGACAAGGTAACCGACCTATGGATGAGGGAAAGGCTGTGGATGTTTCCTATCTAGACTTCAGTAAAGCCTTTCACAGTGTTTTCCCGCAGCATTTTCCTGGAGAAACTGGCTGCTCATGGGTTTGATAGGTACACTGTTCACTGGGTAAAAAATTGGATGGATAATAGGGCCCAGAGGATGATGGTGAATGAAGTTACATCCAGCTGGCAGCCAGTCACAAGTGGTGTTCCCCAGGGCTCAATATTGGGGTCAGGACTCTTTAGTAATTTTATCTATGATCTGGACCAGGGAATCAAGTGCAACCTCAGTTACTTTGCAGACAACACCAAGTCAGGCAGAAGTGTTGATATGTTTGAGGGTAGGAAGGCTCTACAGAGGGATACACACAAGCTGGATCCACAGACTGAGGCCAGTTTCAGGACGGTCAACAAGGCAGGTGCCAGGTCCTGCATTTAGGTCACAACAACCCCATGCAGTACTACAGGCTAGGGACAGAGTGGCTAGAAGGCTGCCCAGCAGAAAAGGACCTGGGAGTGTTGGTTGGCAGCTTGCTGAACATGAGCCAGCATGTGCCCAGGTGTCCAAGAAGGCCAGTGGCATCCTGGCCTGTATCAGCAGTAGTGTGGCCAGCAGGACTAGGCAAATATTTGACCCCCTGGACTCAGCATTGGTAAGGCTGCACCACAAATCCTGTGCTCAGTTTTTGGCCCTTCCCTTCAAGAAAGACACTGAGGTGAAGGAGGTTGTCAACAAAGCTGGTGAAGTGTCCGGAGCACAAGCCTTATGAGGAGCAGCTGAGGGAGCTGGGGGTGTTTATCCTGGAGAAAAGAAGCCTCAGGGGGACCTTATCAGTCTCTACAACTACCTGAAAGGACATTGCAGAGGGAAGGATGTCAGTCTCTTCTCCCAATAACAAACAAAGAACAAGAGAAAATATCGTCCAGTTGCATCAGGGAAGCTTTATACTGGATATTAGTAAAAATCTCTTCACAACACTATTATCAAGCATTGGAACAGGCTGCCCAGGGAACTAGTTGAGTCACCGTCAGTGGAGGTATTTAAAAGACATGTAGATGCAGTGCTTAAGGACTTGGTTTTTATGGTGGGATTGACAGTGTTAGATCAATGGGTAGGCTTGATGATATATAAGGCCCCTAACAACTCACTCAACAAGACTTTTAAAAGAGCTTACGGTTGTTCATGTACTCTGAGTTAGACACATGGGAGAAATACTGACAAGATATTCTCAAGAGGTCAAAACAACAAACAGAATTTTACTGAAAGTCAGAGAACTTTGGCAAAAGGTTTNCTCTCTGATTGTTATGTAGTAGAGTAGTTCAACAGTCAGAATTCATCCCAACTGACTTTCTACAAAAACTAGAAAAAATAATAAAAAAATTAANGGCCCATTTGATATTAAGTTACTCAAAAATTCCAAGAAGAGGGAATTAGAAGAAGGAGAAAGAGAAAAAGACAGAAAATATATAGAAATGCACACATATAGCTGCCAACTCCTGGATTCCAGTGGCGTCCAGACAGAAATTTCAAGAGGAGGTAGGGTCAAGACACATGCTTGTCTTGTGTTCAGCTTTAAATACCCCTTGGCCTTCCTATGGTGTTCCCGCAGGTGGGACTTCCAGTCATATGGCCTCTCAGGAGCTGGGTTAGGGGCTCCAGTGGCAGGTATGGAGCATTGCCTCCGTTGTGCCAAGGATTGGCAGTCACTGACTGGGACACAGGCTCTAAGGGTGGGGGTGTACCGGGCAGTGCACTGCCTCACCAGGGCAAGGCCCCATCTGCCCCCTCCCCCACACACAAGCACCCCAAAAATGTCTTAAGACATCAATCTTTCCAGTTTGTCACATGATATTAGAGGTCTTTTTCAATGTAAAAGATTCTATGATGCTATAACCTCTCTGATTGTTATGTAGTAGAGTAGTTCAAGAGTCAGAATTCATCCCAACTGACTTTCTACAAAAACTAGAAAAAATAATAAAAAAATTAACTCTTGGATAATGTACAAGTGAAACATCGACATTTTTGCTTTCTTAACACACTTTCTGTGCAATGGCACTGAAAAAATTACAAATGAGAAAGTTTTTGGAGCTCAGAAAAGAATTTTGTTTAATGTTCATGGTAATTGTGTCTCATTTGAAGCAAGACCTACCTCTTTGGTCACATTTATAGAACACTATATTCATATCATAACAGCAATTGGATATCTCTGTCATCTAGATACATATTTCAAAGAGAGCTAAACACTAGTATTTGTTCTAAAGCCAATAGGATACTTCTGAAGTAAATATTTGTTCTGATAATATCATTGATACAAAAAGTACAGCCATAGCTCAAGGGTAAATTTGTAAAAGCATCTATTTATTCTCAAAATATCGTCAAAAGAGAGTTTATTTAATATAAACAATTGTCTTTGGCTATGCAAATATTAAGCTACTGGCTTTTCTTTGAAGTCTTTAGAGCATCACAGTAAATAAAGTCAAAGGTTGAAGAGCCTTTGACTGCAGAGTGTTTACAGATGGATGTAACAATATTACTATCCTAATTTGAACTCTCTCAGCAGCTTATTATCCATCAGCTCAATGGCTGCTGTCTCCCACATTATGAACAAGTCTGAAACCAAATGAAAAGGCATTAGAGTTACCGTAGGAAGAAAATGGTTTTTAAGTTGGCTTCTTGATAACCTTATATCTCAGTCAAGATTAGAAATTGTTTTCAGTGTGTTGGAAGTTTTTTTAAGGAATAACTTGTAACATATTGTGGGTAGTTTGTCTTTGATGATAAACAATCTTCCATAAATTAAACATTTCCACCTTTTTTACAACACTCTCAAGTATTTTGCTTTTTAACCAAAGAGATTTGAGCAGTTTAGCATATCTGCTACTCAGACTTCCTCCAGTCCCTTTACAACCTGCACTTGCATGGTTCGCCAAAGTTCAGACTCAAGTTCTACACCTTTTTTTTGCTTTTACAAGGCTAGAGAGAATGTCTAACATTTTCTTGTGAAAAGAGTCTGAAAGGTACTTACAGTAGCCGTATATGGTTGATTAAAATTAGGTACATAATGGATATAAGTAGAAAAATATTGTGAAAATCCCTCAGTTTATGTATATAAACTTTCACATGGAAGAAACAGATACTGTTGCAAGATTATTTTTTTCAAATGAAAAGAATAGAAAAACCTGAAATGCAGGTTGGTATTTGAGAATGTCTGTAATCAGAATTAAAATTTAATTCTGTAATTAAAATAAGTTAGCCATTAATTAGAAAAGTAAAGCATTATCCCTATAAATAGGAATCTCCTAGCAACAAAAATCATGAAATAATAGGAAATTTACTTTTCCATTTTGTTGGCAAAATAAGCTGTATTTGAGGATCTTAAGAAATGTTTATTTAGTAAAGTTTGGCAGGTTTCAAAAAGTAACAAAATAATGAAAGTGGAAACAGTACTTAAGATCATGGTGAATACAGTACAAAGTCTATATTCTGTAAACTGAGAGGCTTAATTTGGCTATTAAGGCATTATTTGTGGTCTACAGAAAGTAGGAATATGTGTTCTTAGAGGGTGTAAATATGCAGCATTTCGCTGCTGATTTCCATAAATTAACGATCTGACTCCCATGGTGAATAAACAGATATATTTCCTTGGAGATGTTCACTGCTACTTTTTATTTAAAAATCAGCTAAATAAATAAATTTCCATATATTTCTTTCCAAAGGTAATGGAAACTAACTAAATAATCTTTAAACATATACCTACTTTAAACACTGCAGCTCAAACCTCTGAAAAAAAATCATAGTAATATTATATTGCAAATTTCAGAATAAAGTATATAAAATTTTACATGCTTATTTTTGATCAGGTCAATGAACAATTTTTTGTGGGCTTTCCCAGGAAGTGCTCAAGACAGCTAATAATCTAACATAAAAGCTTGAATAAATGTCCATAAACCAGGGTAATTTGTATGGGTATAGTATGTTTTCCTTTCCCCATTAACAATTGCTTTGAGCTGAGGAGCCCACCCACAGTGAGATCTTTCTGGGAACTCAGGAGGGGAAAGCAGACAAATGTGAACTGGAAACATATCTGGGAATATGTGGTTTTAAGGATAGGATAAATGGAAGACACACCCATTATTACAGATGGCAGCTTTTCTTAATAGACCAAAATACACTTGATGCTGGAGAAGATGACCCTGCTGTAGCAGAGGGGCTAGTCTAGGTGATCTCCAGAGACCTCTTCTAACACCAACTATTTTCTGATTCTGTGACTAATTCACTGTCTGGTAAATTGTCACCAACTCTGCTTTCCCCATCTTAACATGTATTTTAACATTAATGAAGCAAACTTATGCCTCAAACAGCAGAAGGATCAGATCACGAACTGTTTTAACCTTAGTACTTGCAATGCCTCATGTTGTGACTTGCAAGGCTAAGCAATCTTTTTCTTCTTATAACTTATTTCAATATAGTTGTATCCATAAATCTGTAGACTAAGACTCCATTATGAATCACTACTAGATGATATTTTGAATCTTTTCTTGATAATTCATCTGTTCCTATTCTTACAGTAAATATTATTTATGACCAAATTACTACTTCAGTCAAAATATGAGTCATACCTGTACTGGCATTCTTACTGGGAAAAAAACGTCTCTAACTGATGAGCAATATAATTTTACGTCTCCCTATATGCCCCAGTCTTGCAAAGGACATTGCACAAAAGCTTCAAAGATATTTAAGCATGCTATGTCCTTTTTCAAAACAGGGGCATTATTCTGTCAGGCCTTGATTCTATTCCTGTTAACTTCAAACGGAGCAGAACTATTTTGCCCAATCCAAATCCTGGCAAAGAACTTACTACTTCATACAGTTTCATGTCTTCAGCAAAGACATTACATTGATCAGTAGTAAATTCTATAATCAGCATGTACAACTCTCTTACCCTACTTTATAGGTTTCTGAATTTTAATTCCATTAATTTATTTTGTTGCATTTCCAAGTGCACGTGTAAGTTTAGTTTGGATCAGGACTGCTTTTCTGAAGCTAATATCCTGATCAGTCCCCTCTTGCTGCATGTTCTTTCCATCATGAAGCAGTTTCACAGCATGTAAACTGAATTCCTTTGGATGAAACTAAATCAGTAGGAATAATCCAAGAACCCAACCACATGGTCCAGTTACATGGGGAAGTGGAGTCCCTGGGACCAAACCAGAGCTGGTCTGAATTAGGAAAAATTCTAAAAACTTGTATAAAAAATTCTTACTTGACTCTATAACTTCTGTTTCACGCTGTGTACAGGCTCCTCCTTCCTCATGTGATGACAAAAGCGTAACTTCAATTATTTTGATCAGCAGACAATTACATCTGCAGCTCGTTTGAGTCTGCATGTTTTAAACTTAAGTGTCTTTGTAAGAGATTCTCCTACATTTCTTTGAGTGAGGGAGGAGGTAAGACAGTATAGGGAGAGGTTGCAGAAAGCACATAGGCTGGGAGAGATTGAAAGGAAGAGGGGAGGAGAAGAATGGGGAGAGAAAGAGGAGGACTAGGAGAAGGGGGAGAGAAAGAAGGGGACTAGGAGAAGGAAAATAGGCAAAGGGAAAGAGGAGAAAGAGATGAAGGAAAAGTGGGAGAGGAAGTAGAAGAGGAAAGAGAAGAGGAAGAAGAAGAGGAAGGGAGAGAGTATTAGAGTGAGAGAGAAAGAAAAGAGGTGGGCGTGAGAGAAAGAGACAGGGAAGAAGAGAGGAAGATACCTTCTGAAAGAATTAATTAAAACCTGCAGATAAAATGATGTCTAGAATTAACTTTTTCCACTATATCCTGAAAAAAAATCTAGATAATGAACTTGGCCAAGATACCTAACTTTGAGGTTAGACAAATGGGATTATCTTGGTGGGATTTAGACTAGAACAGTTTAGTTGGAAGTAACCTACAACAATCATCTGGTTGATCAACAATCATCTAAATAAGATATATATCCATTTACATTGGGATGGCAGAATCTAATGATCTATAAACTTTATAATTATTATAACTGCAACTGCTGTGACATCTAGTATTGTTTTCTTTAAAGCTTTAATTTGTATTAATAAGCCTTTGGTTTCATTTTTTTGTTTTAAATTAAGTTTTTTCTAGTTTATAGTTTCACTTACACTAATACTGAACAAACCTGCTAAAAGAAACCATTAATTTTATTAGAAAAACAGCTCAGGCCTTATAAATTTACATAAGTATTAATTTCCCAGACCACTCTTCCCTTCTGTCCCACCCCCATCAGGTCAGCAAGCAATAGACTCATTTCAGCAAGAAGATAGGTTTCTTTCCTTCCTCAAGGCTCTGTCAGCCCATGAATTAACAGTGGAAGAGAGTATTTTTATCAAATCACCACATCTGGATTTTTAATTTTAAAAAACCCAAAACAACAAAATCAAACCAAAAGAAGACCTGAGCAATTTAAATCCATACATTTTTCTGTCAGCATTGCATCTTTTTTCACTGTAAAACAATAGTGTGTATGACAGGTGAGTCCCTTTCATCTTTATATATGCTGTTACTACAGGCTGGAGCATATCCATGAGGTATCAAAAATGCCCTTTTTGCTGTTGGGAAAAATAATGCATTGTGGGTTGCTTTTCTTTTTTTGCTCTCAAAAGAACATGGGACAATCAGATTTGCATAATTATCAACTCATACTATAAGAGATCAAATAGTTGTAACAAAAGACCTAAGATGGAAGCTGCAGAGAAGCAGACAGCTCGTAAAAGAAACACTAAAGGACAGAGGAAAATATATCTTAAATGAAAGTAGCTAGATGTCCTGGTTCTGACCAGGGTTAATTTTTGCTGTAGCCGTAAGGGGGCATGGGTAGGACCTCGAAGTTATTCTATACCACCTCATGTCACTGCCAGGGACATGGGGGAAAGAGATTCTCTTCTGGGGAGAAGGGGTCAAGAAACTCCCTTCTGGTCAAGAAAACCTGGCAAAGGGAGCCATCCAGCATAGTCTATAATCAGGGAGATTTTTCTGCGTGAATAATTTTTCTTCTATCCTCTGTCATTAGTATTGTTGCTGTTACTCTTTGTTTTCTTATCTCACTGCTGTTTCCAGTAAATTGTTCTAATCTCAATCTGTGGTCTTTGCCTTTTGTGCCTCCAATTCTCCTCTCCATCCTGCCACAGCAAAGAGGAGGAGGGGAAAACAGGTGAGTGACAGAGAGAGGGAATATGGTTTGAAAGTCTCAGCAGGGACACCTCCACCATGAAAATAAACACAGAAGACCACCTGGAATAATTTTTTTTTTTCTAGCAGTCCTCCGGTCAACTAAATATATACTCAAAGTTACATGTCAGCATTTAAATAGTGCATATTTTATACCATTATACATTAAAAATTATGCAAGCAGATTTCCCCATATTCAGAACAAACTGATAAAACGTCAGAAGCAAAAGAACTGGGAAAATTGCATAACGTGTGAAATTGCATTAAATCAATGTTGTTAGGTTTTTTTATTTCCAATAAGCATGTGTGACAAAGTACACAACCTCACAGTACTCCAGAAAAGATAGCAGTATCAGACTTCTGGAAGCCTAAGGGCACATGCTTTAATTTCAAAAATAATTGCTCCTCCCTGCCAAAGTCTGTCTCACATTGACTGCACAGTCCTACAAGGAGATCAAGCATAATCGCCATGAGCCAACACTCTCAGTGCTGTGAGGCATGGATTAGATTACAAACACAGCCAACTGTAACCACAATATTGAAAACAGTATATTAAATCTGGTCCGCAGGTTGCATCTAGGTCAACACTCCTAAAGAAAAATCTACTGAATATTATGGGAATATTACTGTATATAGACAAAGCTTCAAGGTATGAAGAAGAAATTAGGAGAGAATTATTCAAAACAACCCAAACAATGACTAGTATGAGTTCCCACTTGTGAAAACAAATTAAATTAAAACTCAGTAACCATAGCACTCCAAGCAACAACCAGGAGATACAGCTAGACAGATCTGTTGTAAATATAAGGCTATCTGAGACAAGAAAGCAGCTTAGCTGGCTTTGTATGATGTGGGATGTTGATGTGTTTCTCAAATGGTTTTCATAAAACCAATAACAAACAGCCCACCTAAGCTAGTCTTTTCTAGTGTGTTTAAATCTAGTGTAAGCATCTACACTCTGCAGTGGTAATCTGTGCAGTTTAAGAGTGTGCTCTTAAATACTAGTGCACCTATGGTGAAACTCAGACTGATCATGCTTTGTAGTAGAGATCTTCATAACAAGTTTAAGTTTAGAGCCCGTACTGGCAAACGGTTCATGTCAATGAGACAAGAAACATAGCAGAAAATTTAACAAAACATCGTATAGCATTCCTGTTCTCTCTTAAAAAGAAAATCTCAAAAATTTTTTCAACACCCACCAGCTGGGTGCTGTCCAGTTATTTCTTTTATAAGCCCTTGTTTTAGCATCTAAGTTACCTGCCTGGTCAAACATTTAATCTCATTGTTGAAACCTTATGATTAATTCCATTATGTTTTAATTTTGTTACACCTTTGTGGTGTCCCAGTGTCTCCACATTGTGAAGACACACTGATGCAATTAGATTAACATATATTAGGAGATAATATTAAACGACAGTTTTCAGGTTATATTAGGTTGGTAATACTCAGATGATGGATTAGATTCAAACGTGGTTAAAACAGGAGAAAGAAATACCGACAACTGTTTTCTTTGCTTTTACTAGCATTCCTTCTTGCAATTAATTTCAAAGATGCTTAGAAATCTGGATGGACACTGCTCAAATATAAATTTTAAAATTTTACAATTGTTTATGACATATTTAGAACACCTTAATATCAGCTACCATTTATCCATACTCAAGAAAGGTTAAAGAGCATCAGTGATGGAGGATCATTCAAGTATTCTTCAAAAGAACATCTGCAATGCCTGAATGAGCAAAGTATTTCACAATGTTTGAGACAAACTAGAAGAGTTTTCTATTCTCTGTGCTACTCAGTTTATGATAGGAGCTTCAAAAACATTGAGAAAACATTTGTGAATCTTTAATCCCTATATGAATTCACCGCTTGATCTAGCAGGTGGTGTCTGAGAATATTTACTATGTTGCAGTGACTTTCAAAGTCACCAAGCAGCCTACAGACAAAACAAAAATAGTATCTGCCATAGTCTTTGAAAACTGATAATCAAATATTACGCTACAGTAGGCAGATATGAAATGGATTATTATCATAACTAGGGGAAACAAGCAGAGTGATCAGCTAAATATGCATTTTGATCAATGAATAAACACTTCAGAGTCTACAACTTCCTACAGAAACCTGTGTCACTTCTATTTAGAAACTATCATAATTCATGCATTTTGAATTAAATGTCAGGCTAAATGATGTCTGTTTCCAAAGTCTTCTAAGAAAAAGAAATCCTTTTCCCAAAGTGCAACAAAGCCCTTGTGTAAATAGAATGTGTGTGCATGCATTCCCAGCAGAGCTCAACATACTCTGCCATACATTTATCATAGTGGTATTCAAACTATTTAAAATTAAACCTTGTGGTAAACCTATATGCTATCATTATGGCTTACTCAGAATGAACACACATAAGTCCACTATTTTTATCCTGTTTACTGCATCTGTAATACATTTGCATGCCCCTGTGTGTGCAATGATTATAAGGCCAAGCTATGAGACTGAAAATTGTCACTTCCCAGAAAAAAATGGATGCAATAAATAAAATTATATCAGCAGTATCTATGATTTTCTGCTTCCATTTAACTTTGCTGTAAGCACACAAAGCTTGGTTGGTCATTATCTAAAGTGCTAAGGGGACACTCTTCTTCCAGTAAGTCTACCATCTTTTTCCTTTACATTATTTATTAATAAAGTCACATATATTCTAGTACCTAAAAGAAGTTTTCAATCAGTTTAATAAAAATACGTCTTATAGACATATAAAATGCATGTATCACTAAAATGACAGTGTTGTATTTCTGCAAAATTAGTATTAAGGGTTATTTAAAAATAAGTCCACAGTTCAGGTTAGAGTATACTTGTGTTAATTTCTGGTCTAGTTCAGCATGAAAGCTCTTCAGCATTAGAAACTGCTAAATAAATCTATGAACAAGATTCAAGGTGATTACAATAGCATGTAAATATGAGGAAAGTTATGTGCAAATGTTAATGATTTACACTAAGTTGCACAATAATTTGTACATATTATTTTTAATCTTAATTTTAATCAATAAAAGAGGAATTATGTAGAGTATCAGGTCACCTAACTTGTAACTGATCTGTTATACTGGAAAATAAAACCGCAAGTCAGGTGTCTAGTCAGGTGTACAAAATGTGTAAGATCAGCTGAGAGTCAGAGAATGGGATTCACCAAGTCGAGTACACTGTGTGCAAAGTCACCTGAACTAACCAGCAACCTCTGTCAACAACTCCACTTTCATATCTGCAGAATACACAATCTTAAACATGTATGAAAATTATAGCTACCCTAGCTCAAGAAAACAAACACCTGAAGAGGTGCTCTTTCTTCAGTCCCATTTTAAACCCAGTGTCACAGTGCTTTGCATACCCAAATGAAATGTGATACATATGATCTAAAATCATTCTTCTGTCTTCTTTAATGTTCACTGGTCACAAATATGTGAGAACTATGGGGCTTTTATAGACTTTCTTGTACCGAAGAAATTAAATTCTGTATAAAATAATGACATATTTCTTAATTTATAAATTAATAATAATTTATAAATAATTAATTTATAAATTTTGTGAGTTAAAATGAATGCACAACCTAGCTGCTAGGGTATTACCCTGGGAGTCTCAAGGTCCAGACTTCCAAAGAACAGGTGTAGTACAGGGATGACAAACCACAAATTTTTATGTCTTTTTATGTGGAGCAATTTGGCACCACCACTGACCAATTCAGTGGTTGTCAATTTACTCAAAGCTGAAATCAGGGTGCCTAGATGATTCAACTTGTTGCAAATTAGGCATTTCCTTGTTAAATAGTAGCTGAGCTGAGCAGGTGACAAATCGTACTTTAAAATTATATTTAGGAACCTAGCCCATTTGAAGACAAAGATCCTTGGTTTTCTCTAATGTAAAGTGCATATTTCTTATTACATAAACTTCTGAAGTCTATTAATTCAAACTTCATTTAAACTCACTAAATCTCTAAAATTAATTATCAAGACAGGCTGCTAATTATGACTTAGTATTTTCTTGGTTATATTTCTTGTGAGAACAATCCCTTGTATGACTTCATGGAAACTAGCATTCTCCCCAAAAAAATCCAAGTAATCATTTGGCAGATAGGAAGTATTCTTGGTGGATAGTTCGCACATAGCTAGCCTGTTTTGGAAGCTAGGAGTTCTTACAATATAGGCATAGTCCTCCATGTTAGAAAATCATCCAATCATCTTTAATTTGCTAGTATAAAAGTAATCAATGAATGCAAATGTGTTACGTGGGTTAACTGCAGATTGAGGTACAGGATTAACTTCATGGCATTGTGGCCATGCCTTTAATATATGTAGACCACAATGCTGCAAGGGACCTTTGTTGCATGGCAGCTGTTTTAAGTTCTGGCAGTCCTCTCAGATCTTTGGTCCACATTCCATTCTCATCTTCACACCACGCCTTGTGTTCTTATTTCTTTGTGTAGTATGTTGCAAAGATTTATCCTACAAGGAGTATGTACCAGTCAAATTTTCTAGACCAGACTCAGGTTTACAAGTACAATTACATCTCGGTTTTTCAGGTATACAGTGGAACTGGTAAACAGTTGACATGAGTAAGCTGATTAATTAAACTATTGTAAGAAATTGAAAGCCAGAACAATGCACAAAAATATAAACTTCCTAAAACGAAGCAACTGGGAGCTGATGTGCACTCCCATTTCTAAAAGTTAGTCTCTCATATAACACCAAATAGTGATTCCTTTGTGTCTTGGTTTGAAAGACAGGTGTCTGCTAAAGAAGGCAGGAGCCTCCCTTGGAAGGGAAAATGTAGTCCCCTTCCTGCCAAATTATTATAATTTTGAAATTAAGGGGTTTTCACACAAAGATATGAGGAATAGGAATAACAGTTCTTTACTAATATGTGTAACAAGGCAAACAATGATAACTGCGGCAGTAGCAACAAACAGAACCAGAACCCAGCGCAGCCTTCCCTGCGGTCCGGCCCTTTCCCCTTCGGGGCAGTGCCGCTCACGGCCGGCAGGGGGCGCTGGCGGCTCCCGGCGCGCAGGGCGGGTGCGATGGTTCCCCCGCCGGCAGGGGGCGCTCTGGAGCGAGCTCGGGGAGCGCGCGGCAATGGCGGCTGGGCCGAGCCGGGAAGGGATGGGAGAAAGGCTCCACAAACCCCCTGGGAAGCCGATCCCAGTGCCCCAGCAGGACTCTCAGGAACAGCAGGCTGGAACAGCAGGGACAAGCATAAAATCCCGGGTGGTACACGAGATGTATCAAACTCCGGAGCTGCAGCGGGAACCCTGGGACACCTCGGCAGGCAGGGGGTGCAGAGCTACAGTGTAGGGAAGCCTCGGAGCAGTGGGAAATAAATGGTGGGGGTGGGGCAGCCACAACCCGGCTCCCAGCGGGGCAGGGAAAGGTGGGCTTGGGATCCCAGGGTCCCTCTGACGCACTCGAGCAGATGGTGAGTAAGTTCTCCCCCCGCTCAGTGAGGTAGGGGGTTAAATAGGATCCCAGTGCAATGGCTGCTCCAACAAGCAGAGCCCCACTCACACAAGCAACAGCAACTTCTTTCCCCTCCAAACGTCAAGAGAACAAGAGACCCAGGGCCTCCACCCAACCAGATCTCATGGCGTCTCTGCCCTACACGAGAAAACTCAAAACTCAAGGTAAAAGAGGTTAGCCAGCTGGACCCCTCCCCCTGTGTTCGGATCTTTTGTTTCTTTTAAATACCCTGCCTTTAATGTCTCTTGGCAACAACGTAGGGGGAAATTCTTCAAGAGAAAAAGAAAAACAAAAGGAGAACTCCTAAAACCCCAACACTTTGTGACCTCAATTTGATTATGGCTAGTTGAAAAAAATTAGATGTATTTCCAAGTTCGGCTGACGCTACCAGAATTTCCTTGTAGGCCAATGTTATACATAAAAACAAATTCTCACAACACAAAACTCTCCTATCTTGGAACATCCTTTAGGATCATTTTTTTTCCTTCCCAGTTTCAGTATTTGGTTTATGATATTACACTGAAAGGCACTGATTTGCTTTACATGATAATGCATAACATTTAGACATTTATTTTCTATATGCATTGCATTAGTTCTCAAAGGAGAGAAATGGTCACGGTCTATGCTTATATTTATGAACAGAATTCTAAACAAAAGTGCTGCTTCTGAGCATAAGTAGTGCTCACAAACGTAAACTTGAAGATGAGAAAGTTATTTTCTCTAAAATTTCATTATTGTTAGAGAAACGACACCCATCTCTGTTGAAACCTATGTGTACTTGTAAGCTTATCTCTGAAGTTTTGGAGATTTCTTTGACAAAATATATATTCACATCGTATTTCTAATGTTATAGTATTCTAGAATTATATCAAGACTTTAAAATATATTTTCTTCACAGGAAATAACAGGGTGCTATGACAAATGAGCACCGAAATGATGTGATTTATCAGTGTTCATGTAAAGTAATTGTGTTTCAATCAGCAGTTGTAAATTAAATTTCTACTTCTAATTTATCTAGAGATTTAATTAGGTGTCTAATATTAGTATCTAACTGAACACAGTGGGAAAAGAAATGTCTTTTACTGAATAAAACACACAGGAGCAAATCGGCATTTTCATATTCTGCCATCATGAGCTAACTAAGATTAACCTACAATATATTTAGTTGGGAATACAAGCAAACCATATATCAAAGCTGTGGCTCTGAGGAATTCTTCTGGATAACATGTGGGTGTTAGCCTGTGGTCAGGGTCAATCTGCTGCGTTCTCACACAGCATACAGAAGTTCACTCAAAAACTTGTGGGTTTCAGAGAGTCAGAGGACTTTGTCTTACAAAAATTATGAGGCTTAGAGACAAAAGGTGGTATCTGCTAAATTTATTAAGCCAGTTTTGTTCTATTAATAACATAATAGGAGGTAAAAAGATTGACCTCTAAGATGTATCAATTGATTACAATTAGGTCAGGACATCTTAGGCCCTTTGTAAACCTGGAGTTGCATGTCCTGATATATCCAGAAACTGACACTGAAATTTAGAGGGAAGTGGAACTCAGAATTTCTCCTCTGATATTTTTTTCAGTCTAAAGTCAAAACCAAAAGTCAAAAGACTTCATAAATCAGAAACAATTATTTCAGAAATGTAAAAATCTAACATTACTACCAGACAAGGTCTCAAATTCATAAACAAAAATAAAATACTAAATAAAATACTGCCAGAAGTATTTAAGAACAACCTCTTTGAAAAATATGTCAGATGGGCATTTTCTGATGGAAAATAATGTTGGGAAATGCTCTGCCTGCCCCACTAAAAATTAAATGCACAGTTTGACTTAGCTATTTTTTTCTTACCTCTATCTTCAACTCTTGATACATTACCACTGACTGGCTATGATTAAATTTCAGTTAACATTCTTGGGAGCTTCATAAATAGAGAGAAAATGCAAAGGTATAAGACACCTACCAGTTGTATTTTTACCCATCTTTATTAATTATTATAAGTTCATCTGCTGGTTTTTGTTGTACCAGCCGCTGGCAGGGATCTCATCAGGCCCCTGCAGGCTCTCTGAGGAGAGGCTCGGTTTGGCCCGAGCCAGGCACAGCTGGTTCTGGCCAGGTCCAGCAGCCATAGCACAGGGCACAGCCCCGTAGCCCTACAGTCCTGCAGCCTCACAACCCCGGCAGGGGAAAGCGCAGCTGAGAAGGGGCACAGCAGCTACTAAGCAGAGATGTGTAAGGTGATAAGGGGTGAAACGACACTTCCAGCCCTGACAGGAGAGGGGGAAGAGATGCAAGAGGGGTTCCAGATGTGATTCTGGACTGAGCACAGCTCCCTGTCCTGCTCAGGGCAGGGGCAGAGGGGAAGTACAAAACTTGGTAATTAAAGGCAAGTTGAGGCTGAGGAAAAGGTGGGGACTGGTTAGGGGAAAGGTGTTTTAGGTTTTGTCTTCGTGTCTCACCATCTAGATCTATTTTAATAGGAAATAAATTACTGTTCCCCAAACTGAGATTGGTTTGCTCATGATGATAATTGGTAAATGACATCCCTGTTTCTACACTGACTCACAAGATTTTTCATCTTGTTTTTTCCTCCAATCCCATTGAGGATTGAGAGGGTGGCTGGTCAGCAGTCAACCATCACACTTGGAAATAAATCCTTGACAGAAATTTTTAGGCAAGAAAAAGGACATCTCAGAAACCAATGAGCAATTACTTCTTGAGTTCCTCCCCCGTTCAAACCTCTTTCCCTTCAAACTTTCTGTCATTATGTCTCTTTTCTGTTTTAATTTTCAGTACGGACAGTGGTATTGTTTGTTCTTTTAATACCTCTGTTTTGTCGAAGTTTACATGAAACATAAATGTTCAATAATGGTGGATGCTTGTTTGAATGGAACCACAGATCACTTGGTGGTCATCATGGACTCAGAATGTAGCATGGACCCCTGACTGCATGCCAGCTCTGTGTCTACATGACACTTTCTTTACATCGAGAGGAACAAACTCCAAAGTGTTGCAAACTAAAAGTAAGTTTTTTCTGCTTTCAGATTCACCTTATTGAATATCTCCATATTTAAATTACAGCACATTCTTCATTATATCGTGGCAAGATCAGTGTCATATCCTATTGCAAGTGCTCTTACTAACCAGACAATCTACAACAGAACCAGTTAAAATATGACTTGCATTGACCCATTTATAGGGCCTTTAGGACAACAGTTTAAATTGGCTGCATCATATTGCTGTTACACATTATAAGGAAGGTAAAGAGAAGATGATGACTTTGAAGTAATTAATTTAGATCATGTAGAAATTCTCTGAGAAGAGCAGAATAAGTATCTTGGTAAATTAATACAACAGAGAGGATGAGAAAAAGTATTTTTCAATGTCTGCATGGGTTTTGTATTACTTTGTATTACTGAAATATATGCTATGCCTACCACTGGTTATATTTCCCCCCTCCCCCCACCATATATTTCTAGAATTAGATGTTCTTGCTAGCATGTCAGATAAAAGTACGAATCATATAAAATGCAAGTGGAAGTCTAAGTAACTAAAGTGAAAGAATATAGAAAAGCTACACAAAAATAAACAAAATGGTGGTTAAGGATTAAGTGTTTTAACATTGCAGCAACAAAAATAAGAGAATTTCAGAGCAGAAAAATATTTTTTAAAATTTTAAAAATCTCTGATGAACATTCTGTAAGAAATCTGTTCATCAAACTGTAATTTTATACATGCTTATATGTATGTAGTGTAGTGAGAACACAGGGGGAGATGAATTGTTATGGAACTTAAATATCCTGAAAGGCAAGCCGACCTAGTCCTGTTTGTATCACTTGGATAATCATGTCATCTGGCAAACATGCCATGTGTGCCAGGTTATTTTTGGAAGACTCCTGTAGTTCATAGATTTTAGATGACTTGAAAGAGCAGAAATATATGATAGGGACATAAGAAGAGATTCTCCAAGTCTTTTGAATCACAGTAGTACGGACAAGATTCCTGCATGCTTGTCAATTCATGTCTGCCAGAATATGAGTTTGGGCATTCTTAGATCATATTAGGACATTTTCAACTAGTTTAAACAATTCAGTACACACCTTGAACAAGACTTAGCAGTGATGAGTAAGCATATTTATGCTTTCATTGATTAACTCATAATTAAAGTACACAAAGGTGAGTTTACAATTCAGGCAAGGCATAAGGGAAATTTTATTTACAATGTCATTTAGTTTAGTTATGGGACTGAACCAGCAAAAGAAAAATCAGTTTAAGAATAATCACACTTTAGAAGAAAATCATTGTATTCATTTCAGGGATTTCATCTCAGGGCTAGGTAAGTCAGAAATCATGATGATCGACACATGCTATAGAATGTAGTGTAAATATGGCCTATGTGAAACTGAACCTGTAATTTGAAACCTCATCTAAAATTCAAGGTTTTATCTGATTAGAAAAGTGATCTGGGCTTTATAAGATGTTCCAAACACAGCTGGTTATTTGCTATTCCAACACTGTTTCTTCCATATTGAAGGAAACTAAGATATATAAACCTTGCTTTTAAAACATTTCTACTGACAAATTAGAAATTTCAGATCGGAAAAAAGTTTTTGTCAAAAAATGTCCACTTTAAATGAAGAAGGCCTTCAGACATGAACAAATAACTTGTTAGATATTAAAAACATACAATTATCTCCAAGTTGCAAGAAATTCTTAATAAATTCAAATAAATTTATTCAAAATACTAGAAATTCTTCACAATAAAATATGTGAAATGGAAAGATATATTAGTCTTAAAAGTTTGCCAGAAAGCAGTGGACTTCCTCATCATCTTCCTACCTTTTAAAGAAACAAAATAGGCAAGAACATATGTAATATATTCTGCTCTCCATCTCCATTATATGATCAGACCTCCAGATAGTTTTCTTTTGGCGGGAAATATAACAGGAATTATTGACTGTACTTGCTCTGCTAACAGAATATTATATTGGAAGTCTGAAGCAGAAGGTAAACAACTGAAATACTATAACTACTGGGCTTGTGTGACTTAATGTGAAAGCTGAAATAGATCAACAGAAGTGATGAAAGGCTATGTTCAGTTTGCAATTGATAGTTTTAAACATATAATTAGGTATTAACTTTGCAGCCTGGGTGTTCTGCTCTTCATTTTTGTCCTTATGTGCACCTTCCCATCAATCCCTGTTCTAACAGTATCAGTGTATTGATTTCGTGATTTTCAAAGAAAGAAGAAAACAACATGTAAATCTAGAAGCTAAGCCTTTTTTGATTATTAAGAAACAATTTTATATGTAGGTTTAACATCACCCCAAATACAAACTCAGGGAGTTTTTTTTTCATACCATGTAAAAACCATAATGCAAGAGAAGGATAGATAGAAAACTATTTCAATTTATTGTTTAAACAGGGAGTAATTTCATTATAGTTTACCCATATGCTACTGTAATCAGTGGCCCAAAGTAGCTGATGTCATACATTTTGCTTAGTGTTAATAATTTCCCAATGATATAAAATCATTATATTGAATATCAGGAGTTATTATAATCTTTTAACAAAGAAGTGCAAGTCCAATAAAATTAAATGTTAGACTCCAACATTATTGTTTCATTAATACTAGCATGACAATAGCAATTTTGAATGACAAAAAATACTCTCAAACCCCTGAGTTTTTTTATGTACAAAATATGTACATCATCCTACTTTGCATCTAGCAAGCAGATGAAAAGCAAAAGGATAAATGTATTTTCTTATGAGCAAGTTCATGTTTGTGGTCATCAGATTGGGAGAAACCTTCAGTAACTTACTGAAGTAAATATTTACCTTTAGACTTTAACTTATCTGGAGCAGCTTTGAGTGAGATTTAAAAAGTATTAATGATAAACCAAGGGTTTGTTTGTTCTTCAGTATATGTCTAAGTTTGCACTGAAATCAAATCACTGAATACCCCATTTTAGTTTTGTCACCTTTTGCACACAATATCTCTCCTGAGCACTTCTTGTGTGTCAAACACGAACGTATTTCAGCATCCCACCTGAGTAAGGCGTATAAAAAAGGCAGTGTAACAAACAGCTAATTACCAGAGTATATGGTTAGGATTTGTTTCTATGATCAGTACTATTAGAGTTCTCTGTTCCCTACATGCTCTCTCTAAGCATTGGCTACTAGCAGGAATAGAATCCTAAGCTTAATATAACTTTGGTCCAGTGTGGAATAGCTGTTATGATACATAGGTATTTATAAACTCACACATACAAGAAAGATGTTTCATTTAATAAGAGTCTGTGGGTTATTTTAGGCAAACATATTCTTTTTGTCTGTTAAATAGAACCCAAAATGTGACTGTAAGCTCAAAATCCACAAAAGGGTACAGGCAGCTTCTTGAGGAGTAAGTGTAAAGATTTAGATTTTTCACAGACCAGATGTAAAATTCAAAAATCAACCATTAAAAATCCAAACCAGAAAGACAGAAACACAACAGCCAAATTGCCTCCGAATTTCAGCCATTTCCTGCACATGTTATGGACTAGTACATCCCATTGGAATTCTAATAAGGTTTCCCTCCTATTCATCAACATCATTCCTGGGAGTCATTCCACTTCCTCAAAACCCCTAGAAAACCCAGGCAAAGCTCCATCACAAACTTGTCTGCCAGGCATGACTTAATATTTTCTTGACAACAGATGTACACATTGGGTCACTTAACTGGGACTCCTTGAGTCTGAGAACCAGGGGTGCCAAGTTATGCTGAAATACCCATTCCTTTCATCAAAAATGTTTTAAACTCCTCAAATGCATTTTTCAGCTGGATTTGGTCCAAATCTTCTCCCTGTCCCTTGTGTCTTGAGACATTCTGGTCTCATTAGTGACAAAAACTGTCACTAACTTCCAACTTGAGCAGTGTCTATACAAATCCTCTGAGGGTTGCAATTCACTCTGACCCTTCTCATTCAGGGGCTTCCTGCCTGTCACTACTTTGCTCTACAAAGGAGTTTCCCATCTGCCCTCCATCTTGCTGTTTTTCTCTTTCTCTGCATGCACATCCCACTCCTGCTATTTTCCCAGCACAGTGGGCTATGCATCTTTCAATAAGTAAGGGATCATTTGACAGTTGTAACTAAGAGATCGTTCTCCTATGTTTCTGTATATGCATAACAATTATATTGACCTCCATTAAATATTAAGGCTTTAATTGGATTTCATTAATTATCCCAACCACAGATTTAAATTATACAGGATGGTAAACTTTGTACCTTACTGGTCATTTGGATTTTAAAATGCTTTTCAAAAAACCCTGGATTTTTTTCTACCTTACAGTTGGGCTAAGGAGGAGAGTGACCTAACTGCAGTGTTCATTAAGACCAGAATTATATTGATAGTATAATAATAAGTGATGTAAAATTATGTATAATTGTAACCAATAGTAAAATAAAAGAAAGTGTTCTTTATCAAAGGAATGCAGAGAAAATAATAATAGCTGATCAGGGAATTTTCTGAAGTGTGTCAGTTACTTTTAAGCATAAAATAAATTTTTAAAAATACTAGATGCATCTTCTTTATGTTTTTTCAAATTCTTTATATTTTTTCATTCTAAAGAAAACCCCAAAGTCCTCAAGCTACATATAAAAAATTATTTATCTCAATAAAAGCATAGATGCAGTAGGGAATGTAATACCATTCAGCATATATATATTTCTACACCACCAGAAGGTCTGAGGTGTGTGTTTCTTTATGTGATAAGATAGCAGCACTGTTTGGTAATGTAATGCAAACATCTCACTCTAGTATGGCCCTATAATGTAGTGTAAACAAGTCCAACACTTTTAACAGTAAGTGATCACTTAAATACTTTCATTCTTAGAATAATTAGTCCCTTCTCGATCACAGGAATATGAGTTGATGACCAACTTAAACATATTTCAGCTCAATGCAATTCTGAGGACTTCTGTCTTCAGCCTTTAACTCTAAATTCTTATAACATTGAAAAATAAGCATGAGGCTGATTTCTCTCATTTCTTCCTCTCCATTCACTGCTGACAAACAAATTGATCCAATGAACTTGTTTAGTTGCTCAGTCCTTAAGATGCTTGTTAAACAGGTTGGTGGGTAATTGACTTCTTTGATAGAGATGGAGTAAGAGCCAGATGTACCTAATCCTCAGCTCTTTTCCATCTGAAACAGTGGGACTAATGACCAAATAAGAACTGTTTCCAATAAAATCTAAAAAAGGTTTGGGTTGTTTAGAGTAAGGAAAGCTGTTGCTTTCCTTACTCTAAACATTTATTTTACTGAGAAATAGACCCTTGGTGATTTAGGATTTGGATGCAAGTCTGTCATTTTTGTGAGTGGTTGAAATCCTGCTGAAGTTTCAGGATCAGGAAATAATATAGAAAGAGGCAAAGCAGGAGAGAAAAGCCCCTCTAAGTTTAGCTTCCCTGTGCTAGAGGAAGTATGAAATTGTAGCATGATAGCCAGCTGTTAATTAAATAATTGACTTTTCCTTGAGGGAGGGGGGCAGGGTAGAAAACAGGTAATGTGCCTTTCACTATACTATGAATCATAGACCAGATATGTTAGAACCAATTCAGTCTTGAGTAGGTAACACTGCATTGTTCAAGTGCTGTGGAAAGCTCAGCTTAATCTTGAGCATAGCATAGCTTCATCGGGGCAGTAATTACAAAGGGGTTGCTAAGCTTTTCTTCTTATACCTGTCATTCTGGTTTTGTACCGTACCTGACTCATTTTGATGTAGCTTCCATTACTTTACCTATTTTTGAAGTGTGTGAAATGTCCTTTCTTATATGGTCTGTCACCTGAACTCTTATTCGCTGAAAGAAAAAATGCTGATTGCATTTACTCATCTTTCTCAATCTGTGTGTCATGTCAACGAAACATGTACATTCCTTAATATATTAAGACTATGCTTTCCAATAAATTAGGCCTTTCAAGAAATTAATTAGGCATATTAAATGCATTTATTTTTTGATTTTTTTTCATAAAACATATGTCACATCATGTAGCCTGCTTTAAGCACTCTGATGAGAACTTTGTGCAACTTTGTGAAGAAAGAACAAACAAACAGAACCTAGAAATCACTGGATTTCTAAAGGTATCCATTTCACATTATCACTGAAAAACAAAAAAATACACTGCTTCTTTTTTTATTTGAGTGAATGATGGAGAGTTATGAGCAGGTAAGTGAAATTTTAAAGTGCTAACTTTCAGCTGTCCACAGGATATTTTAAAAATAGATCTGCAGAAGAGATTAAAAAATAAGCAATAATGTATGAGTCAAGAAAATCACAGAGTATCATAGAATCACAGAATATTCCAAGTTGGAAGGCATCCACAATGACCATCAGGTAATTTTATGCCCAGTATTTCTAATTCTGTTACACATTTTTGTGTAACCAAATACTATTTGCAGTGTAAAGAAAGAATATTCAAAATTAAAGATGATCTTGCCAGTCATCTAACAGACTTCAACAAGAGTAATCAAATTTTTGAAATACATGTCCAATGAGTTGTTTAGGATAGCCAGAATAAGCATATTAATGTTGAGCCTATAGAAATTTTAACTTTAATTCTTAAAATTTATTGTAAGAATCCCAATTGTATAACAGACTATTGTCTTCAACAATGGAATAAATCATAGGATAAAGAGTTTAGATATCAGAGTCTAAGTAAAGAAGTTCAGAGATTTTTGTCTGCTAGCCTTTAAAATTTAATTTTGGAAAGACTGTATAATGGCTCTCTTTCCACTTGTGGCCAAGTCTCAAAGTCTTTTTGTCATTCCAGGAATCTGCAGCAGGCAGAAGGGCAGCTTCACTGGACCTTAGCTGTATTTCTTTGCCTCTTTACACAGATGTAACACATCTGCACCAAATATAATACACAGTTTAAAATTAAAATATCCAAATTTTACAAATGTATTAGTATTCAAAGATGCTTAATTTTAAAAATATTCGTGTCATTGACATTTGGATGTTTATGTGAATATGTGTGTCTGTACGTATGAGAAAATGTAGACTGATTTAAGGCTTCTATTACTGTGTTTATGAAACAAAACTTCCACCGCCATAGCCACACGTGTATAGGTCTGTCAGTGAAGATCTCCAGTGCACACACAGGTTGTGCCATGAGAAGTGAGATACCAAGGTATTTACATTCCTCTGTGAACAAAAAACAAACACCTGCTGATGCCAAGTAAGATGCAAGCCCAGGTTTTGCTGGTAGAGCTGTGACATCTGTATGACAGAGCCAAGTATTATAATACACTTCTTCACAGAGTTTCCTCTTTACTTTTAGTAAAGCGTTTTTGTGAAGACTGGTGTCTCTTATAATTCTCATTAAAAATCAAATCCTGGCCGAGAGATTTCCAGTCTCAATAACATTGTTTCTCTACAAACAACTGTCATTGTCAGTCAGCAAAAATTTTCAGTACTTCAAATTACTTAGATTTAAGCAATTTCAGTACCAGGAAATTAGAGAAAAATAAGCGTTAGTCTTCTTTGGTAAGAAAATGCTGAAAAATAAACTATCTAAATAAATTGCAATTTCTTTGCTCCGTTCTAATGCAAATTTGATTGCAATTGAAAACTGGCAATTTTCAAAAACATTTATAAAACTCATTTGACTCAAGTATTCCTAACAAACCTTACGTGCCACTGACATTTCAAGTGCTTGTTTTAATAAGCACTTATAGGTGCATTCTATAATATTTGGAGTTTTCATGATGATACACTGACACAGCTTCACAAAGTCAATGGTACTATTAAAATTTATAACATTTGAAGATATAGTTTGCAGGGCTTAAATTGAATTCAGATTTCACTTGTTACTCTGAAGAGGTGCTCCCCCGTGGGGGAGGTGGGCGTAAGTGGATGCCTGGGGCACGGGGTTTCTCTCTCCCCGTTCCCTTGGTCATGTGTACCCCAAATCCTGTCCCCTATTGGTCACTTTGAATGTAGCCCGTGGGAGTTCTGTACTTAAGGGGGTGTCCACGGGACATCCGGGGAATTGTTCTGGACCTGTTCTAGCGGGCAGGCTGCTGTCGGAGTCCCTGCTGGGCTCCGGCTATGTGCGGCAAGGGGGAATAAAATCTGAAAACATCTATCAAATATCGTCTCCTTGATTCTTCCACAGGCCAAGGCTGTCTCCCAGGGAAGGTTGCAGCCACCCCACTGCAACATTACTCTAATTAAAAATAAGAGTCCTAAAAACCTGACAATTGCAGTGAATTGTTTTCCAGGCCAAAAATGCTACTGCCAATTCAACTGCCGATTTCAATGACTAAAACCATGGGCCAGTGCTCCCAGCATTCTGAAACAGAGATTTTTTTTTTTTTCCTAACCATAATTTTATTTCTTTTAAGAATGCTTCAGTTTTCAGGTCACAGTGAAACAGAATTTTAAAATTAGAACCATTTACACTTATCTTTTCTATATAGTTTCACATTTCTTTTTGCTTTGGATTCCCACTGCTCACTGGAGTCAGGACAGATGAAATCCTGAGGGATAAATTTGAACAAATCAGTATATATCATAAGATATGCCATGAACACACAGTCAATGAAATTGAAGGTACTAAAAATGTAAAGACTTTTTCACATCTTGAGCTCTAATTTATAAGATTTCCCAAGTTCAGTATCATGTGTTGTGTAACATTGTATTTTGTTTCATTAAACATTTCAGAAAAACTTAGCTGTTTTACCCATGCAGGTGAGAATCCACTGAGAATTGGTGTCAAGTAAAAGATACCTAAGGTGAGGGAAAAAATAAATTAGGAAAGTTTTGTCTGTCCTGCCTGGAGAAAATACTATGCACTTTCAGCTTTTGTGTTACTTAAGATACTCAAGGATTTTTCTCATTTCTCACACAAAATGCTTTATTTCAGCTAGAATAATTTATGGAAACTTTGTCAGTGAAGGATAGGATCAGAACTGATTTTTACATGTAAAATTGAGAGATTCACCAAGTATTCTTGATAATGACTAATAATTCTATATTTCACCATTATGTGGTAAAGTGTTTTCATAATGAGGACATTTCATATTAACAGTGCTTTACCTTTGAATGTGTGTTTAAGCATACTCTTTACAAATTTGTAACTATTATCATCATCTTGAAATACACAGTTATTTGTTTGATGGATAGGTTTTCACATTGCAGGACAAACTGTGTTTGGCCTTGCTGAGGATTCAGTACCTTGTTACTGGTGATTACACTGGTGATTACACACTGGTGATTGACAAGGTTCTGTTTATATATACTTCCCAACAGTTATGTCTACAGTGAAAATACCACTATTAAAAAGCGGCAGTTAACTCTTAAATTATCTAAAGTTGAATGTAAAAAGAATTTCTAAAATAATTGTTTAATTTACAAGTTTTTCAAGATATTTTCAGTTGCATAGATATTTTTAGCTGTGCCAGGGGAGGTTCAGCTTGGACATTAGGAAGAATTTTTACACTGAAAGGGTGGTTAAACATTGGAATGGACTGACAAGGAAAGTGGTGAAGTCACCATTCTTGGAAATGTTCAAGAAACACTTCAAGGTTGAAACAGGCTCAACTTAAGTTGCAAAGTGAATTTATTACTAACAAAATCAGAGGAGGAAAATGATAAGTAGAATAAGCCCTTAAAACACCTTCCACCCCCCAGCCCCTCCCTCCTTACCATCAACAATGCAGGGAGACAGGGCATGGGGGTTTGGTCAGTTCATCACCAAGATTTCCTTCCACTGCTCTGGGAGAGGAATCTTCCCCT
>VYZQ01044904.1:7126-21673 GCA_013400655.1 Mystacornis crossleyi
AATAGATAACAAATCATGGCTTCACTGCTTCCAGATACCTCCTCCTAAAAATTCCTCCACAGCATCAGTTCACAAGATTTGGATGCTATGTATGCATGTATGCTGCATACCCAAGATAAACATGTTTCCAATATCAATAGCCCACTTGAAAGTTGCAGAAAACTATACCTCCCAGTTTTTAAGAGAGTGATTTCACAAGAGACCATCCACCACTTAGGATGACCCGATGAATCACATCAACTCAGCAGCTTGAGGACAGACTGGAAGATTATTAAACACATATGCATTGTTTGATTTTAAGCTATGATCCAAAAATTTGTTGAAAATGTATGGGTTTACAGTAGACACAACTTTATTTTGCGGGATCTTAAATGTATAGGTCATGTGACTACTACTATACAATCCTTAAGTTCACAGATAAACATTTACATGAGAGAAACAGGAGAAAATCAATGACAGGATATGTTGAGCTCAGATACACGGTATCCTGAGGTACAGCTATTCACTTTTAAGTCATTTCAACGACATTCCACTCAGCCTCCTTAGAACTGGTATATTAAACATACTGGTTCTTCACTTCTTTTGTTTCATGGCTGTACATACACATGCATGCAAAAAAGAAACTGAAACATTTTCATTCACACAGATCATTTTCATTCACACATTTTTCCTAGTAGTACAAATAATTCCGAATTGCTTACAAACTGAATGCAAATAGGTATAGCGTAAACCAAGAAATAAAATATTTGTCAATGGTTGCTGATCCCCAAGAAAGCCAAAAGAGCAAGTAAAAGTACTCTTCTCTCCACTGATAGCAGCCAAGCACTTCAAAGGTAAATCTACAAGATGCACTGCTTTTGTGCTCACACCCAAGCGCTGGGTGTGTAACAACGACACACAGCCTCTTCTTGGAGTTGGGTTTTACTGGCAGCAGACAGAAGCCCCTAAGTTTATCCTGAGAGTACCTCCAAAAAGACCGACTTTTTGTATAAACCCACTTAAAAGATTACTCTTGTTCAGGCTGATAGTTTCAAGAGAAAGGAGTTCCCTATAATCAATCAGCATTTCTATCTTGGATCTGCTACCTAATTGCCTTGCACAAGTGGACTAAGGACAATGATCTGTGAAAGAGTTTCCAAATAATTTTAGTAGAAGTAAATTGTCCCTCATGTGTCAGTGATAGAACTGCAAAGAGCAGTCTATACACAATCTTAATCTACCTGAAACAATTTTAACTGGATTTTCAGAGTCTTTAACAAGGCTTTTAATCAAAACTCTTAACTACTATGGACTAAGTTCAAGATGTCAGCAGGAACTAATTAAAAGCTTTAGAACGCAAAAATATTTCCAGCAGTGGTGCAGCTACAACGGTAAATGTCCTCAAAATGTGATCAGAAGCAGGGAGGTAAGTTGACACCATTTGCCAATAGTGTTTCAGGAAAGTCCCAACTGGAAACCGACACTGAAAAGCAGTGGAAGGCTCTTCCAATGCCATGGGCCTATGTCAGGTTAGGTAAAACTCAAGATTGGTGAAGGTGAAACACAGAAACGAAGAAAAACAACCTACTTACAACAATAAGCTCTAAGTTACCTTCTACTAACTTGGGAAAAGAGATTGTAAAGTATCATCCACCATGATTTCAAAATGTCCATTCAGTGCTCATCAGAAATCAAGGACACAAAGCAGAATACTAAAAAATACTAGGAAAGGAACAGAGAATGAGAACAGAAACATGTTATTATGCCACATTATATGCAAACACTATGATCTCATCTCAAGTGCTACATGGTTATAATTATCACCCCCGGAAAAGAATAGAGAAACAGAGGCGTCACAGAGCAGATTAAGGATAAAGTGTAGATACAGGCTGGCTCCATTGTCAGATTTTTTTCAGACTGGAGAAGAGACAACAGAAGTCAAATTATGAGAATGAAGCTTCTAGTAGGCCTTGAATCACAAGTAGGACCGGTGTGATGAATTAAAAATGACGACATTTCAGAATAAATCGTTAAAAAATTCAATAAAGGTATCAAATAGTTTAAGAGCAAGAAATCAAATTCCCTCCAAATGTAACAAAATTGTGAAACTCAATGCAATAGGATGTTAAGAGGCCAAAGAGCATATATAAGTTTAAAAAATCCTAGACAAATACTTGGAAAACACTGTAATCATACAGCATTGAATTGCAGAAAACTAGAATAAATCATCAGAGAAATGAATACTACAAGCTTGCTCTCTTAGCTCTGAGTAACAAGAATTAATTTGACCTTTGCTACAAAACAGCAGAGACAGGAGTAATGCAGGAACAAATTTCAAGATCTGCCATTTGGATAAAGCACACTAAACACACAGCCCCAGACATGAAAGTAGATGGGTATGTTATCAGAACATGAGGTGCTTTTTAAACTGTTTATTAAAACATTTCTAACACTCTCTGGGAATTAAAAGTTTTGTTGGTAAAATGTTACCTCCTCCTAGAACTATTTACAGAATTTAATCTGAACCTTTACAGTAGCAGGAGTGTAAAGCACATAACAAAGTGGAATCACTACCTGCCTTTAAGCAACCTGCAGCTGATTGATGGAAATCAACTTTCTCCTCATGTGACCACACAAGGCTTGAGAACTCTTCCTTAAGAATTATATCTAAACACTTGCTTGAAAACTTGCCCCACAACTTCCATGGAAGTGCCATCATTCATTTCAATGCTATGAATCCTTACATGGCCTGATACATTTTCCATGATTTTACATCACTTTAGAATATGCTGTTCTGTATGCAACATACTGCAACATGAGTGACAGTCCTCACTATAACAGGAATTCAAGTTTCACTAAGTCCTGAACACACCGCATGCCTTTAAAGGTTTGTCAGGTTTTAACTGACAATTAAGTTCTTAGTCATTTCAAGAGAAACATAAGGGACACAGACTTGTCTTGGTTTCTTCCACACTGGCAGTTTCTCTCATCAAATGCTCCTATAAATGGCAAATCTTTTTTGTCAGACAATTCTTGTACATTAATGTATTTGGGTGTAGGAGTGAAGCTTTTGAATAATTTTACTGAAATCTACCACTACCTACAGAACTGGAGGCTTTTAGTTTAAAGGGAACACAGATTCCTAGACGAACTGGTTTTGAAGATCTTATTTTTATTCTCTGTTCTTTCTTTTTTGTTCTTTTTGCTCTAAGTTGCACCTTTATCTGCCATGCCTTTTTCAAGTCTGTCTTCCTATGCCCTCACCTCTCAGAACACAACCCTGTTCAATTATACCATCAGACATCTTTCCCCTACCACTTTCTACATTCTTGCCCAGTGTTCACATTTTCTGTCCACTGTGAATAAAATAAAGGGCATCAGCAATAAAAAATACTTCTTAAGCCACATTCATTACTCCAAGGAAAAGCCATAAAGTTGCCTCATTTTCATTCAGCTGGTCTTTTCCCCGCTCATTGCTTTTCTTGGTCAACCACTGCACTAAGTTTGAAATCTGGTGTAAAACTGAATTCACGAACCCTCAAAGGTCATTATAGTAAGATTTTTCAACTACTGCTTCCCAGTTTCCTGGGGGAGACTATAAAACACCCATAAAAGCAAACTCATAAGGGAAAAGCCTATCACCACCAACTTTTCATAGGTACTGGAAGTCTTCAAGTTAAAAAGAGTAATAGCTCTGCTGCATATGGCTTGTAGAGCAATAAATTCAGTAAGGATTTCTGTACATGGTAGAAATTCAGCAGTAAACAACTGAGCTGAACACACACAAGCTAGTTCAGCTAGCAAAGAGTAAATGAGCTTGGCCTGAAGGGTCCAGGTCAGATGATGCCATCTTCATGACAGCAAATACAAGATCAATAGGATCTCTCCTCAGAACGGCACAGCAACACCCTACGCTACCATTTCACTGAGCAGAGACCTTCAAGGTCACAGCTGGAAACCACACAGAACTACAGAGATGTTGCTGTCCCCCTCCAATCACAGATTAAAATGACAGATACTCCTGTTAAACGGCTAACAGAGCAATGAAGCAAGAGAGAATCATTAAAACGACTGAGAGTGGTCACCAGAGATATCAGCTTCCATAGTGCTGCACTGAATTATTTATTAATAACTTTCCATTGCTACAGAAGTGTCAGCTGAACTCACTCCAGCTTCACCACTCTGTGCACACTAACAGTTGCCAGTGTGCAAAATACATTTGAGGGGGGCCTTCTACAAATAATACTGTCCAGTAACACTTAAACCTTGGGTTTTTTTAAGAAATCCTACAAATATTCCAAGCAAGTTAAATCTTTGGTATACTGGAGGCACTCAGTAAGGGAAGAAGGTGGTGTTGTCTGGTTCACTTCCAGTTCTATTTCTAGAGCTACCTTTTACTTGTGGTGACACATATCCCTGGGGAATTTCTTGTTTGGTGGAAAAGTTGACTCCAAGACTTCTTTCCTTCTTTCTTCTTGCCTCTCCACGGAAATTCAGAATATCATCCAAACACAACCATCTGCTTCTACACCCACAGAACCTTCCTAGCACGGGTACATAACAGTCTGTGTAACACCTCTACTCCTCTCTGGCACCTCCTGGAAAAAAGGAAGAGGCACAGGCAGCCTGGGTGGTAGGGACCAAGCTCACCTCCAGCTCCCCACTGCTGAGAGGGCCACAGCACCACCAGAATCCATCTCGTGCCTTGTTACTCTCCAAACATTGCATGCTCTTGAATGACACTGCAAACTGTTATATAAGCCAAAGTTTTATTTATCAAATTGCATGCTATGCTTCAATGTCACATTCTGTAAGTTTACTGCAATTCTTCACCATCTTGGTATTTTTTGGTACACAAGTGCATGTTTCTAAACCACTAAAACTTTGCATCCATCTCCTCTAAATCCCAGACAAGGGAGGCAAACACAAGCAACATCACAGGCTCTTGTTCGGAGCAGGATTTGTCATCTATTCCAATAGAAGGTGACTGGAGTCAAGGGAAAGGAGAATTACATTCTGTGCTACATGATTAGACTCCATAATGTCACTTCTACAGCACATAGCCAGAGGTTTATAAGGACAGAAAGTGACAGTGTGATCTTCCACCCCCATCCCCGGCCCAATTTCTTCATAAACCTTGCCTAAATTAACTCTTCCTTTTTAAAAGTTTCCAGCAGAGAAAGCTGCTCCACAGATAATTATTCCTCATTGTTACAAATCTTGAAACTTCCACTCTAGTGTTCTTAAGCTTCAATTTCCCCTCACTGAAAATCTCTCCTATCTGGTCCAAGGGCCCTTCCACTACAGAATTAACATTTTCCACAACACAGAAATTAAGTCACATCTCTATTGTTTCTATAGCATGTTAACTAGGCTGCTATTTTTGGCATTTTCACCTGGAAACATCCTTTCCAAAGCATCACAGGGATATTCTCTGAACCATTCTCAGTTAGTCAATCAACATCCTTCCTGAGCAGTTGACATCAGTAGTTACCACACAGCTGACACATACACAGGTGGGAAAACTTCCCAGCTTCCACTCAGACATTTAAACTGTTTTCCCAACCACACCACTGCACAGTGAGCTCCTCTTCAACAGCCCACCAAACTCTTCCTCCTCCTGATACATTCCCCTCTAGCCCCACATCAGAAATCTCTAGTTTTCAGAATTTTCTGCCATCAATACAGAACTCCACTGTTTATCTCTAGAGAAATCAGTTTAGTCTCTCTATGCTATTCATACACAAACCTACCCATAAAAACAAACAAACAGAAACTTTCTACACATATTTTATTCAAAATATGAGTGAATAAAGCTTGGTATAGCATGTTGATGTCTGTTCCATTCCATCTCTAAACAAATGGCTTTAATAAGCTTTTTAATCTAAAGCTAATACCTTATCACAACAAGCAATACCTCTGTGGAGTACACTTGTAAGGACTCAGCTCCCAGGGGACACATTACTCCCAATTCCCAATAAAATCTCTAAATTCCCAGTAAATTCCCAGAAAGTCACCTCACGTCTCTTGCACACTGCCAGACAAACCAACATCTCTGACACACTTAATGAACCCTAAACCAGCATCATCCCTCTCATGTCTTCAAGCAGTGTCCTACATTTATCACGCACTGGTCTGGTACCTTGTGCGATAGTTTGTAATAGTTCATGACAGAACTGCAGCTACGCTGTGTAAATGACAATACACGGAGCACCACCTGTAAAATGCTACCCAAGGATTAATCTCATAGAAACTGGTGGAGCTGCAATAGTAGGTCTTTCCATAGTTGTAAGACAAGAGGTTGTGACCTAAAAACTGAATGCGCCTCTCCCCGCAGCTAAAGAATAAAACAGAAAACATAGTAATGTTTTCCACTATCACTAATCCAGTTGTAGTAAATAAAAGTGTTTGTGGCATCTTTCATTAAACATAGTTAAAAACTGCTCCTCACAGCAAATATGGAATTGGATAATGCCAACAATGCCAACAGAGATCTGCGCAGGATTCCTTCCCTCTCCTCACCATCGTTTTATTCTATCAACTTCTGTTACTGGGGAATAAAATCACTTAAACAGGGTTTTAAACAAGTCAGAAAAAGAAAAAAGGGCCTTCCTTCCTTTGTTATTAGGGATCTAAAACAGTCCAAACCACATGACTAAAAATACACTTATCATTTTTTATCCTACTGTAATGCCAAGATTCAAGCATGGTCTATGCACTTTCTAGTAAATTATGCCAATCAACAAAATGTTTCATTTCCTCTGCCCTTCCTCCTCTCTTACCCAGTACACTTCCAGGTTTAGCAAGCTAGAGGATTTTAGAAACACTGCCCTCTCACCTTCATCAACAAGCATTCCACTTCTAAGAAACAACATGCACCAGATACATTCACGAAGGGTAAGATCAAGTTCAATAAAGACACTAGACCCTTGCACGGGAGACAGTCTCCAAGGGCTCTAAGATGGATAATAGAGTAGAGATTATCTCATTTTAAGCATTTCTGAGGTAAATTACATTGCTAGGAGTGATAATCTCATCATAAACTGAGGTATACATAAAGTGAAAGAAACAAACTTCTGCATTTAACCAAGCCAAAATTACACTCTCAAGACATTAGGCCTCTAAAAAGTAGCTCCTGGTTATCAAATGCCAATAGCATGTCAGCATCTGTGTTGTGGGTGCCATAAGGAGATGGTGCTGACAGAAAAATGAAGTTTATCTGAAAAATCAGCACCTGTGTATTTGACTCAAGCTTGATCTAGGAAGAAGAAAAACTTGTATTTTAAAAGACAAGCTGTTGATACCATTTTTTCACCAAACATCTGGGACATCTCACAGCATCCTTACTTTCACGCCTGCTCCATAGAACTCAAGTGACTGATGAAAAGAACTTCACCACATCAAGTTTGTACCAAAGTTTCCTTACCGGAGTCTAGTAAATCTGCACATAAGTTCTTCCTTCAGATTTGTGTCATACACCACTATGCCTACAACAGAGATGGGAACATGCAGGGGATTTAAAAAAACTTAAAAAGCTATGAACATCTGAATATTCACTACAGTACCACTACTCAGCAAAGACTCATTTTGGTGTTTCCTTTACTGTGAAAAAGGTTACAGTAAAGTCCATCTAACACACCCATCTAACCCCTCAAAATTTAATAAAACCTGGCACTTCTAACACTTGCAGTTTTCTTTAAAATGTCAGCACTTCAGATTTGTATGCTGCTCTTGAGCCTTCTGGGTTGGTTTGGGGGGTTTTTTTTCTCCTTTCTCTGCAAGGGATTAGGAAACTGAGAACTTGTCAGTTCCCAAACTGGTTTACATAAACCAGCCCTAATTAAAGCTCATTCTGCTACAGTCAGCATCCTAAGAGATCTCCACATTTCCCTATCTCGAAGACTGCACCACCAGACAGCACAGGCAGATAAACACCTATTACTGACCTTCAAATAATTATTGAACAGAACTCAAGAAAATTCTCAGTGTGAATGAAATGCAATATGACTGAGATTCTATGTTGAACTATATACCTCTGGAAAATTCTCCTGCATTAGTTCTTAGTAGCAGTGCAAAATTTTAGTATTGAAGCTAACGATGCAAAACAGCAAAAGGTCTAAAGCTTTTACACCATTATGGAGGGACACATCAGGAAGTCTGTTTTTCAAAGAAAGCCTGTTCTGGAAAAAAAGTCCTCCTCCATTTTAAGTATCACAGAAAATTGCAATCGTTACTTTTTTAATTGGGTGCCAGAGATGCTTCGGAATTTTTAATGTTTTACATCTATGTGATGATTCTTAAATCATTATAAAGAAACCACATAGACAACACTTCCAGTTTTACACAACACTCTCTCTAAAGTGACCTACAACATGCACTGCCTCAAATAATTCACTTTAATTAGTTTGTCTCTGATGAGGCTTCCTCTCCCCAAGACACTGTTCCATCATTAAGCCAACACGCAAATTAAAGAAAATACTTAGTTTTGTATCATTTGGCTTTAAGAAAACCACAAAGACAAAAATAAAAACCATTTACACTGTAGTAAGCAACATGATGGCTTATCTTTTTCTCCACAACATTTCAGTATTCTTTTCTGCACCCAACCCTCCACAATATCACAACCTTCAGGAAGATTCACGCATTTTCTATTGTGAAATGCATTCGTTCCCATCAAAAGGGGTTGAGAACTGATGTGCCACCATGCTGCCTGTCAGAGACCCTGCTGCCCCACACTATTAATTCAACTCTTCTGCTCACAGGAAAGCTGCCACCAGCAGCCACTGCCAGCAAGTTCATGCTCATAAAACTCTGCGAAAGTCTGCTGGAATTGATGAGTGTGTTCATTGCAAAATATTTTGTCTCCAGTATTGACTTGTGTTTTCAAACCCTGTCTCTCACACGGTAACACTGAGTCAGGCAGGAAAACAAACATTTCCACTACCTCCGTAGAAGCTGAAGCTCATTAATTGGAATCTTGCTCTCTCTGGGACGATGCAGAAAACATCTAAAGCAGCAGTAGGCTGACAGCATGATGTATGACAGAATACACTATAACCTGATTTCAGTCAGGTGCTAGACCTTTACCATTTTGTATTGGGTCACCGAAATTTGCAGTCCCAAAATTTTCTTGCTTTTCACATGGTCCTGGACAGCCTAGCTTGCTGAATTAAGAGCACTGAGGTCTCTAAAGATGTTTTTGATGCACCTCAGAACACCCAGGCATGTGTTTACTGCCCTACTGACAAGCTTGGCTCGTTAGACCAGAACAAATTTCTAGCAATGGCCTGGTTTGCACACGCAGTAATATAGGTGTAACTCCAAGGTGGTTTCCTGTTTGATAAATGAGGGTACAGAAATAGAAGAGAGCCAAAAATGCCAGAGCAGCACTGGTTTAGCCAGTAGCCCAGCCAGTCCTCCAGGACCACAAGGCAGGAGCAGTGCTGTTGCTGAGGGAAGCAAGCAGATGGAGGGAAGCCGAGCATGTTGGCAAAGCTCTGGGCCCGTGAGGCTACACAGGGAGAGCACATGCAGAAACAGTGTGAAGAAAGGAACTGTTCACATGGGGACTGAACAGTAAATAATTCTGAGGCTAGGGCAAGTGTTGAAGCCAGGTCTAAAACAGAAGGCATGAACTGTAAAAAAAGATGTACTAAAAGGCATTAGCAAGAACAGCAATTCTCTATACCTGTCAGTTAGAAAGGGGAAAATTCTTTATCTAGACAACTTAAGGAGCTTCAACTTTCTATACAAATTATAACATGACTGAGGACCAAGGAGACATTTTAATTCAATCATTGATAGGAATGTTTCCTTCAAAAAGAAAAAAATTTTACTATGTACTCCGAGTTGAACAAAGATCCACTTTCCTCTCAGCTGATAAAACTTCCCGAAAGACCAACTACTCACAAAAATTACTATTAAGTCATGAAGTTCAAATGAGAAAGGAGTTGCTGTTAAAATGAAGGGTTCTCAATAGGAGAGGCTATTTAAGATCAAGCAAGTTCAAATTCGGTTGCTTCTTAACAAATTCATTTCAGAGTAAATGAGAGCCGTGGTGCCATTCTGTCAGTGGCAGCTGTGTTTTGAAAGGTTCTTGCCGCTCCCTTCTGTCCCCTGATACTCATTGCTGCACTCAGAGGTGCCAATACAATTGTTTGCATGACTCCGCTCTAAGTCAGGGTTTTAAGAACTATCCCATTTAAAGGGGAAAAGACAAAACCAAACCAGTAAAAATGTCCCAATAAAGTACTTTAAAAGAAATATAGCCTATACAACAATCGTACAAAAAAACTGATGTGAAAAGTTATGACAGAAGTAACAGGAACATCTTAAATTGAATCATTCATGTCTGGCAAGAGACTACACCCCTCTTTCTTCCTCCTCCCCTTTTTTCCAAGTATTCCCTTCCCCAAGAAGAAAAAACCCCACCCATGCCTAACAAGTTCTACTGTTAAGAGCTTGGAAGAAGTACACAGAATGCAAAAACCGACACAAGATGGAATCAGGAAATTTTTTTCTGGTTTTCAGTAAGAGGCAAGATGGAACTCCCTGAGAAACAAGAGAAGCTTCCAAGAGAAGCACTGAGCAAAGTACAGAGTGGAGTGTTTGCTCAAAAAAAAAAAAAAATCCCATAAAAGGATTTTTTTCCAAAAAGAAAAAGAAAAAAAAAAAAGGGAAGAAAAGGAATTGAAGTTTACTATATTGGTTAGAAGAAAAACCATTATTACCATGTTTGTGTACGATTGTNNNCTCACAATAAAAAGAAAAAAAAAAAAGGGAAGAAAAGGAATTGAAGTTTACTATATTGGTTAGAAGAAAAACCATTATTACCATGTTTGTGTAGCAGAATCTCTTGGTCTCGTATCTCTATCTGAATAGGCACACTTTATGACAATTCAACATTCCAGACAAACATAAAACATTGATATGAAACAAGGCTGAGCTCGAAAGACTAGCTTTGACTATTATTGCTGTTTCTTCTGATTAAATATACATAACACCTGCTGTAGTGCATAAAACCAGAGGAAAATCTAGAGGGTTTACTTGTTTAAAATAGAAATTGATTGCTTCATGAACATCCCACTTACCAAAGCATGGTTTTTATTTAGAAATGTGCCATTTTCAACGAACACCAACGGAGAATAGTATGAGGAAGCCTGTAAGATTTTCTTGGATGGCAAGCAAACTACTGACTATCAGAGACTACATCATCACAAGTCATGCTAGTCTTAACTCAATTACATGGCCCCTGAACAATTTCTGCATGAACATATGTGTTTAATTAAAAATAAAATACATTTAGCATGTCCTTTTCAACTGCTCAGTATAAAAAATATCCTACACATTTAGGAAAAACCCCACTTGTTCCCACAAGAGACTATGAACAGGAGTTTGAGACATGCAAAACATTTATTGTTAATAACATATTCCATTGGCTTTGATACTCCTTCATGAAAGCAAATCAGGAAAAAAACTCCAAAAACAAATGTTCTTTTTAAATATTTAGGTTTCACACAAAACTGCTACTTCAATATTTTCCACCTAGTTTGAGACAACAGAGCTCCAATTTAAAGGCTCTACACTCTTCAGAGTGGAAAAGACAGGATGAAATTCCTGCCTTGAACAGTTTTGAAGCAGTAAGGAACCAAGTCCCAGAAGTTACAAAAGATGCAATGATGCCATTTCTCCTACACTGCAGAAACAAACCAGGAAGCATCAACAAATGTATGACCTTACAAAGTTTCCAAACGAGATGAACCATAACAAACACACTGCAGGTTTTAGAGAGTCCAAAGGGAGCTCCAGTCTTTGGGGTTCCCCATCTCATCAACTTCACACAGCTCCCTATTCTTTCCTGCTGACAGACTCTGTTCGTGCTCCTTCCCACTGCAGTAAAAGAAACTTAAGGAAGGCACTGCAGAATTGCCAGAGTAAACTGCTATCAGGTTACTGGATGATGTAGCTCCCAAGGTGAGCACAACAGAAACAGAATTTGAGACAGTGGTTCCAATTGAACTTTGGGAGAGTTCATATAGCCAAACTAACACAGACACGTCTTCAACCTTTATGCACTGTTCAATCATGAAAATAAACTAGCTGATTTAATATTTTCCCTTATCTCTCAAGGGAGGGGTAAAACCCCTCAAAAACAAACAAACCAAAACACACATATGTTAATGCATTATGAGGATAACCCAGTACTACATGCCTGAGCCTATATGAGTGTTTCACAAACATCTGCTGTTTTGGGTGGTTGCTTTCCCTGTCTATGAAAAACTATATTTAACATGCACCTGTGCTTTTCACCTGTCCTCCTACAAATAATTCCACCCACAAGAGTTGATCTTAAACATTCTGAAGAACCCAAGTAGCTGCTATTTTATTTAATTCATTATTTTCATTCTGCTAGTAATATTCTCAGTTTTTCCAGCTCTCTCAAAACTAAAAGCATCAAATCTCAAAATATATTTTCTTAGACCCCAAGTCCACTAATTCATTTGAAATGTAATTTCTGATTATGAGAAATGGAAATAGGAGCTGTAAGTATTCACTCAATTCAGGATACTCAGCTTCGTAAGCATATTAACTCTTGCACCTGCATCTGGAAGATGTAAAATACATATTTCTGCTTTTGAAAATACCTAGAAAGCTATTTAACATCATATTTACAGAGAACAAGTTTTAGATGTGGCCTCCAAAGGTGATGCTATTTAGGAATGAAGGAAAGTACTGAGTATTTCTGAAGTATCTTACCTAAGCCCCAAGGATGATTTTATTGAATATTTGAATTGATCCAATATAAGGCTGCATTCTGTTCTTCAAGGGCTGAGTTTTATTTCCAAATACAAAATAACACAACCATTCTAAACTGTCAGTGCAATTTCACACATCAATAGCATGTTTCAGTGATGGCTTTAGCTCATTAAAAAAATACATCAAAACATCATCATTTGAGTGTTATTAAAAAAAAAATCTGAAAGAATCTCCTTAAGGTTTCTAGAACTAGCTTTACCTGACTTCTCCGCTTAAACTTTAACTAGCAGCAGTAAATACTAAAGAATCATAAGAATACGTCAACGTCACCACAGAAACTATAGTCAGTTTTGTTTCTAACTCTCCGCAGAAGTTAAGAAGATTATACCTTCAAGTCACACCGTCTGCTTGGAATCCACTCAATTCAAAAAGAAACAAACTGGATTTACTTTCATTTCACATTCCTCAGCTTTCCTAATCCTTCTGACAAATTTTACAGTTTTAAGAACATGGCTGTGGTAGAAGCAGCAAACGAACTACTCACAGAGGCAAACAAAGTAAACAGACTAATACAATTTATTTTCTTGAAACTTCCTTGCTTGTAATAATATTGGATAAAATATTTCTTGAGAAAACTTTGATTACCATGTTGATAAGCACTTATGTAATTTTTTTAACCAAGTTACTATAAAAAGCACATGCACTTTGGAAAGACAAAGGAAAACCCTTTTTTTTTTTTTGTTCTTTCAGAATGGAACAAATTACATCTTCTAAAAATTGTATGTCAATGGCTGGAAGCCCAAATCTGTTTCATCTTTCTCCATAAGCACAGNCCGTCTGCTTGGAATCCACTCAATTCAAAAAGAAACAAACTGGATTTACTTTCATTTCACATTCCTCAGCTTTCCTAATCCTTCTGACAAATTTTACAGTTTTAAGAACATGGCTGTGGTAGAAGCAGCAAACGAACTACTCACAGAGGCAAACAAAGTAAACAGACTAATACAATTTATTTTCTTGAAACTTCCTTGCTTGTAATAATATTGGATAAAATATTTCTTGAGAAAACTTTGATTACCATGTTGATAAGCACTTATGTAATTTTTTTAACCAAGTTACTATAAAAAGCACATGCACTTTGGAAAGACAAAGGAAAACCCTTTTTTTTTTTTTGTTCTTTCAGAATGGAACAAATTACATCTTCTAAAAATTGTATGTCAATGGCTGGAAGCCCAAATCTGTTTCATCTTTCTCCATAAGCACAGGAAGTAAGGTCACTGACAGATTTTAATTGAAAACATCTTCAAACCAGACTTCTGCTCCAGATCAGGATTTTGTTCTGTGACGTGCAATTTCTATCCTAATATATCCCTCAAGTTAGTCCCAATTCAGCAGCAGCTTCAGTTAAAATACTGACACCACTGCAGAAGTTACCCAACGAGAATCCAGAGTAGCTGACAAACAACCATCCGTCCCCCATTCAAAAAGTAACCTGATACTAGCCCAGAGGCATCTGCTACATAAATGCTTGGAGCTTTGTCTCCAAGTAATGCTCAGCTGTATCCTTGTGGCTTTGTGGTTGAGCAGTGCTCGCTGCTATCTGCATACATGAGGTGGAATTTATTTACAAGAGAATTACGGGCCACAGGAAAAGGTGAGACAGGCTCAACATCTAAGCAAGTTCACACCCAACTAGAAGAATAAACGTTCCCTCCACCACTCTGCACCATCAAACTGCCTTTAAATGAGGAAAGAACTGTACTTAAAGACTCTCCACAAACTAGTTAATACACTACTGGCTGGGGAGCCAAA
>VYZQ01044904.1:30685-54435 GCA_013400655.1 Mystacornis crossleyi
GGGCGCGCCCCGCTGGAGCCGAGAGGGGCGGGGCGGCCGCAGCTCCGCCCGCCGCGCCCCGCCACAGCGGCTGGAAGTGCCCTGGCGGCGCCCGGGCTCTGCTCCGTGAGCGCCGTGGCCCGAGGATCCGGTGTTTCCTGACTGCGCTCTCCCCAAGGCACAGCGAGGTCGGGAAGCTGGTAGTGCCGTCTGTCAGCCCTCAGGGCAGGCTGAGTGGTGCCTGAGGTCTTCCCACAGGCTGTGCGCGGAGTTTTGAGAGCTGAAACAGTAACAAACGTCCCAGCGGGAAGGGAGAAGGCGCAGCAGTGAGGGCAGAGCTATGTGACGGGACATCCAGGCAGTATTGCTGTTGCTCCAGGGGATTGCAGACCTAAGGACAGGGGGACCTTTTCACCAGAGGGTTTCTCCTGAGCCCTGCTCTCCTCAGGAGCAAGGGTGAGTCCAGCAGTCATAGAACCACAGAATATACTGAGCTGGGAGGGGGACCCTACGCAGGACAGCCCCCAGAATCACACCATGTCCTTGGGAACGTTGTCCAAACACTTCTTTAGCTCTGTCAGGCTTGGTGCTGTGACCGCTTCCCTGTGAAGCCTATTCCACTGTATAACCACCTTCTGGGGGAAGAATCTTTTCCTGATATCCTGCTCACATCTCCCCTGACACAGCTTCAGGCCATTTCCTCGGGTCTTGTCACGGGTCACCAGAGAAAAATCAGTGCCTGCCCTTCTGCTTTCCCCCCAAGAGGCAGGTGTAAAGCGCTGAGGTCTCCCCTCAGTCTCCTCCAGGCTGACCTTACCGAGCGACCTCAGCTGCTCCCCGTATGGCTTCCTTTAAAGGCCCTTCACCATATTCACAACCCTCCTTTGGATGCTTTCTAATAGTTTTAGATCCTTTGTTACATTGCAGCACCCAAAACTGCGCACAGGACTCAAGGTGAAGCTGCAGCAGCACAGAGCAGAGCAGAACAATCATCTCCCTCGACTGGCCAGAGACACTCTGCTGGAGCCATCCCAGGACGTGGATGGCCCTTTGGGCTGCCCAGGCACACGGTCACTAAGGAGTACCGGTGACAGCTGGGAAAAGATCCCACTACAGATTAGAGCTGGGCTCACGTATTTTTCAGTTGCACTCAAAATTAAACAGGCTATCAGTTCATCGGGAACACATCCATTGCAACAGAAACGGCTCACTCCCACAGACGGATGGAAGGAGTGGAGGATTCATTTTGCTGACATACAGAAGTAAAACAATCAGCCATACCTCTACCTCACACAATGCACATCACATCGTAATATCACTCAGACAGCAAAGGAAAATAAAGCATGGTGAGTCCTTGGCAATGGAAATAAGCAAACCTGAAATCACATCAGCTGAAGGTGTGGCTCAATATAGACACAATGAGTAAGGGGAGGGTGTGAAATCTCAAAAAAACCCACTCGGTTTTACATTAGACATTTTCAGGGTCAAGAAGTCCATAGACGCCCTTTTATCAAAGGCAATCAACTATGATGGGTATTTCAGGCCTTCTAGCACAAGACCTATACTTTCATTCTAAAAGTCCTGGTCAGTACGATATAATTTTCTTTCAATTTGTACAGTGAAGAGATGTTTTACAGAATATTTCATGGATGTTTACAGCATATATCTTAAATCTAAGCTATAAAATCCCATGCAAAGATGTTAAACATTGCAAAAAGAAGATCACGGTAGGGCGAAACCCCCTCCACACCCCACAGTTTTTCAAACAGCTAACAGAAAACAATGCAGAAAAACTTGCATGACACCACACCACATTTTTTCCTTTTATCTGAGCAAATAAAAAAAATCAGGGCTTGAGGATTGCTTCTGTTACATTAAATTGCTGATCGACGGAAGAATGTCTTTCGTATTCCTTTTAATTTGCTAAAACCAGAACCCATTAGGACATAATTTTTTTCTTTGCTAGTTGCCAGTCCCTGAAAACAGCTCAGCTCAAAAGAGCACTCTAGCCTTTTGTTATAATTACATACCCACCATTTGTGGATACGTGCCATGTCAGGTACTTCACTGCTGCCACCCCTCGCACTTTTGCTTGTCCTTCCCAACCTCTCCTGCAAGTCTGCAGTAGAGGCTAAACAATAGCCACCAAAAGCTAAAAAACCCCAGGTCATTCCAGTATGACTTCGTTGTAAGCAGTTGTGTGCATGTATGTTTGGCATTGGAGCGTGCAGTCACATACTCTTTCTGTTTGCAAAATGTGGTTTTCTTATTCTATTAATAATCTAGCCCTCAGTAAGTGAACAGGAATCCATCTCTCTTTCAGATTCTCTGGGAGATTAGGCAGTTAACACCCTAGAAATAATTAATTACAAAATATATTTCAGACCCTGCCTATCACCTCCACCTTAAGATACCGCATTTCACTGTTGTCCTAACAGTGCCTCTAGTAACAGAGCATGTAAGGCTACCTTTAATTCATTTCAGATTGCCTGTAGATAATTTGTTTCACCAAGATCCGAAGGTAACTTTCCAGACTAAGGTGTGAGACAACTTCTGTCACATTTCTAAGATTTTATCCATAATGAAATACACTGCAACCACTAACCCATTCACTGTCTCAGCTAACACGATTTCCTGCTGTAGTTCCCAGAGTTCAGTTCCCGAAAATAATCTCCTTGTCTTGTGTTTGGGTTCTTGTTCCACCGTTTCTGTGTCTTTTGAGACCCAACTGGTATTTAGGTTACTTTCCTGCTTCCTGGGCCAATTTAAGAACTGTCACATTCGATCACGTATTCTCTATTCCCTTGCAATTTCACACGTTCCACCGGACACCTCCAAATTAAAGTCCCGTTGTTATACAATAACCAGCATTGAAAGAAGAGCTGTGAGGCGGTTACCTGTTATGCTACAGTTCATCCTCTGGTTTGGTCTGCTGTTTCCCAGAAGGTGTGAAAGAATTTCCCTAATCTCATATGATCCTCTGTCCTGCTTAGCCTCTTCTTTCACCAGAGCCATACTTGGGGGCAATGCATTTGCAGTTGTAGGTCCTATTCCTCTTAGTAATTACATTAACTTTAGGATTTTTGTACTGTTGTTTTGTTTCTTTAATTTTTTGCAGTCCTATTCCCCCTTTTTCCTGGATAGCCACATCACTTGTGTCAACCTGACTGACATTTACTTCACCCATTTGTCTTGATGAACCCGAGCAGGATTTATGCATGTGAACTTGGCATCTTTGTGGTAGCTGACTCCCACCAATTTAGGACCAACCACCTTCTCTCCCTCTCTCTCGTCTCCTTTTCACCTACTGCAGATGCACAGATAAAAGGTGCTACAGAATAACCAGCGAGAACTTCACACAGATATCCCTTGATCAGATGCCATGCTGGGATTTGTAGCGGAGGCTGTGTTTTTCCTTTCCCTTTGGAACAGCAAAAAAACCCAAACCCAAAACACCTTGCATGCTTCTAACCAGTATCTTAAGTCAAGAATGACAGTTAATTATATCAATATAAACAAAAAAAATCCCCAAAGACCTATAGAACACTTCAGATTCCACTAAAACAGAAATCTGAAAAAATAAGCCACATTTTGTTAGGACATTAATACAGGCCAGAAATCCCGGAACTTTGCAAATTCACAAAGTGAAAGAAGCTATAATTTTAACTAAGTTTTACACTGCAGCTTGCAAATGCATTTATCATAAGAAGCAACTGATTTGGAAGGTGAGAAATTCTTTCCTGTGGTATCCTGCTGTGATCCATGGTGGTATGGAGCAAGATATGAGACATCCTGCTCAGGGGGAAAGTAGAAGCAATCTTTTCTAACAGTGTGACTGGCAAGGGTTATTTACTTACTGCTGAATGACTTCCCATTGCACATACACCAGGAAGCTTTTGACATTACTGAGCTTTCCACTACAGCAACGGCTACTCTGATTTATCACTGGGTCAAGGCTGAAGATACAAAAAAATCAAAGGCTGTGCAAAGTATGATTAGATTAATGATGACAGGCTTCACCTGGAAACCGAGAGTTTGTTTTGTGAAGGATGTAAGGGGGAAAAAAACCCCGCAACGTTTTGGATAGGAACCTCAGGAGTGAATACACACAGAGGGACATTCAGAAGCTGCATCCTCAGTGTGGGTGGAAATGTGCACCCACACTGCAGTGATAGAAACAAGAGCGTCCTCAGAAGGCTTTTCGTGGAAGTGCTCACTTCTTTTTGTTCCCTAGGTTTTGCTGGAAAGAAAGGTGTGAAATTCCCTCTTGCCAGCCTGGAAGTACTTCCCAATCACCTTGATTGTTGTGGCAAATGTAATACCCTAATCCAGAAACATGATTCTCAAAATTGCACATCAGAACCCTGGTTCAGAGACACTGAAGTGAATCAGAAATCATCAACATTATTTCCACTGGATCCAGGCAACTGCCCAATAATTTAACTTCCAGTTATTTCTAGTTTGGGACTCAGTGACCAGAGCTACTGCTGATGTATTTTCCTTCTGTGAACAATTTTGTGTTAAAACCATTTTTTTCCCTCTCCTGCTGTTTTACTGCTGCTGAAATTTGTGAAGAAATATATTTTTGTGAATGTTTACAATTTTCTGAACTACCCATTGAAAAAATGTTTGAGGGTAGTGTTCTAGCCTGGCTTTGTGAAGACCTTCAGACAGTTTGTTGGGGTATTCCCAATGCTCTCAGACACCTAGTTTTCTTATCTACACTTGTGTCTAAGGGAGCAGAGAGAGCTTTTTTTTAAATTAATGTGTTTTTTTCACTCTCTGCAAAGCTGTGTGTATGAAAAGTCGTATGATATGTGACATAAAAAAGACTCAAACCATTTAGAGAACAATACATCTCAGTCTTATTGTGCTCTTATGTTCTGTTTCTGAACTCTTGTGCATTGCTTGATGCAAACCTGTGCTCTGGGTTACTTCTGCCCTGCTCCTTTTAACTAGCTGAGGAAGTATAGTAGCAACAGCTGCTGGCACAAGAAGAGAAAAAAAGCCAACTTTGAAACAGATTGCTTTTATTCTAGAAAGCCCAAGGAAGGTACTAGAAAGTATTTTTGCTGGGTTAAAAAGTGAAAGGAAAAAACCCAAACCTTATAAGGGTATCAATGTTTGTATTTCGGTAGCTTAACAAGGCACTCCTGTATAGTCTCATGTTGTAACTGTGTAAGAAGCGATACTGGGAACTGGCACCAGAAATGCCCATACAAATATGAGATTCTCCCTGTGTTAAAACTAAAAAGGCAAGAGATGCATGTGTGCTCTGTTTTCAATCCTGAGCTCCTAAGCTGGAGAAATGAACAAATTTAAGTATATATAGGTAACTCTGAGAAATAGCCTTTCATTAAAAAAAAAGTAGAGGTGTCTAATAAATGGCTTTCTTTCACATTTTCCACTACAAATTTCATTGAGACATTAGAGAGACTGCCCAAGAGCATCTCTGTTTTCTGGCAGGCTCATCATCATCTTGCAGATACCTCAGGCTGTCTATTTAATCAAGTTCCTGGACCCCTGGCACTGGGTTTCCAACATGTCTCTGATATACAGCTTCATACTACTCCTCCTAAGAATGGTAACTCTGACTGCCTTCTCTGACTCCCTCACTTTCACTACCTGCCAAAACCTTTTATCTCAAATTCATGTCTCTTCAGTTTTTCAGAGAAAATGCATTACAATAACAGGCTTAGTGTTCCTCCAGTAAAGAGGGATGTAGATCTCTGAACTACTAGGCCTCTTTTCCTTCATACCTTCAACCAACCTCACCCTTAACTATCCTAATTTGTTCGTAATCTATCATTTAGGTTAGAGTTAGGGTTATGTGTTAACCTAACACATAGACACACCATATTCAGAAATTATTGCGCCACAGATGTATTTTGCTCTACCAAACTACCCTTCATTCTTATTCACTGAACAACTGCAAATAATTCCATCTCTCCTTAGCCAACTTACCCTATTTAAAATAATACTGTAATAACAATAATGCTATAGCATTGATCATAACAGCAATTAGATTATTTCACTGTGTTATGAAATTAAACACACACATAAAAAAGAGCAAACCAGATCTTTTCTGTTGCATTTTCAAGTACAGTGAATTTACTGTAAAATATCCCTGGTAATTCCATTTTAAACACAGTACTTACTGAAAAGGTCACTTACACATGTATCCATTAAGCTCCTCCCACAAAACAGAATCAACAAACCTTCCTGTCACTTTATACGATGTCAATAAATACTTCCCTAAAATACCCAAACTTTGCAAAATCTTCCCCCACATCTGTTTCTAGTTATCACTTTATAATTCAAGATACATCTCCCATCCCATTCCAGAAACCATTTGAACTTCATATAAAAAGATAAGGCTTCCTCCTGTCTGGCCCAGATATAGTTTATACCAGAGATTAATAAAATTCTATCCTAATTTATATAATGAACAAGGCAGATGAGTTGGTTTTGCCAGAGTCAAGGATCGGTGTTTTTTTGGAAATTAAGAATAACTAAATCAGGCAATCAGTAGATGCTCTGCCTGATTTTAGCAGGAACAGCTGGAAGGAACACTTTCAAAATCTTGTCCATGACATTCCCCTCTAGTGAGCTTTTGCACCTGCTGACAAATGCTGCTAGCTTGATCTTTGTAAGGGAAACACTTTAGCAGCCCTTTTCCCTTCCCTCAAATCTACTTTGGTCTCCTACTGCTGATGGTTTTTGGTCCCTCTAGATGTTACAACCCCAGGCTCCCTCCCATTCAATAGCTGTCACACAATACCTATACTTCTGTTCTCTACTCTTTTTTTTTCGTTCACATTCATCTTTCTACCATTTTCCTGCCTCTATGTCACCATAAAGACCTTTTCTCCCCATGTTGCTTTCCCATCTTTCAGTGAAATGTCACCATCCAAATCTTTGTAAAGCAAGAAACTTACCTTCTATTACTATACTTGAGACCCAGATTCTGTGATTCCTAAACCACGTTTCACATTATTTGCTTCAACAGCATTGTCCCCCACCGAACACCCTTGGTTAGGTGCATTGAACACTGCAGCTGGGGTGATGTGCAACTCCTTGTTACCTTCATTACTTTTTTTCTTCTCCAAAAGTAGAGCTTACAAGCCCTGCCTGCAAACCATGACCCCTTTGTATCAAATACAACAGACACAGAGCAAAGTGAGCCAGAAAAGATGGTCCTTGTCTCTCTCTATTAAACAGACAGAGTACAAATCCCAGTTTTGGAGCCGGCTCATTCAGCTTTGCCTCAGGGATATTTGCACCATGGTGTGTCACAGTGCAGCTGTGCCCTAAGTAAACTTTAAAAGACCATTGTACAGACTTGTGACAGGCAGGCATAATAGAGAGGCAGAAAACACTTGAAAAGCCTTAATCGTCGAGAAAAAGAAGAGTTTGTTAAGGACAGCGTTTGAAAGAGAAATAATTTAATCCAAAAAAGGCAAACCTGAGTCAGAACCTCCGGGCAAAATTTCTGTCAGTGGGATAAACCAGCATGGAAATCACCCTCCAAGAACAGCAACAAACCCCTCTTCCTTTGGAATTTTAAGGCTCATGTAGACTGGGCACAGGGCAGAATCCAGGGAACAACATTAAATGCCATGAAAGGCTTACTCTGCTGCTAAATTCAGAGACAGAGAAATGAGCTGAAAGCTCTGGTGTTACTAAGGTACCTCTTATTCACAGCTTAACTGTCTTTTATATTTAACATTCATTACAGGATGCTGATCTGGTGTTTTCTTCTGTACTCTGATACGGATTTTAAGCTAAAAACACTGTGAACGAGATTGAATTACTGACACAGATACATTAATTGGTTATTTGATATTCTCATATTCTATGTTCATCACAAAAGTCATTAAAGTGATTTTCCTTCCTTCAAAAATGGGAGAGAAGACATAGGCAAATGTGAAATTGCCTCTGAAGTGCACAGAGACTTTAGTGACATGGGCATTTGCCTTGGCAATGCAGCGAGACGTGACTGGCACGTGCTCCTGAGCAGCCAAGTCTTCCATAAAGATAAATGCATGACTAATTGCAGTCTTCCTTCTCAGGTGCCATGGCAGCAGGCATTACCCAGACTGAGGTCAAAGCATTAGAATAATCAGCCTGAGTCAGTGGTGGGCCAGTATTTGCCTGCTGTGATGACTTTTCTGGAGTGGAGCTGCATTGTGAAAGCTGTCTCCAAAACTGGCCGCTCTAAATGCTCCTTCTAAACACCGAGGCTGAGTCCCAAGGGAGAATGTAGGGCAAAAAGGAAAGACCAAGAAGTTAAGACAAAGGAGGGCTTGGGACACCTCTCCTGATAACCTTTCTGCTTAGCTACGGGAAAGCCACAGGACAGAATAATCCTGTGCCACGGAGAAAGTTAAAAAGGCACGAGCTGCAGCTGCTGCCAAAGTTGTGTTAGGAGAGCTACTGGAGCGAGCAGCTGCAATTTGAGACGAAACTCTTTCCTTCTCCAGTTCTTTTCAGCAATATTTTATGCAACGTTAAATTAAGGTCAGATAAAGGACATATTAGTAGTGTTCTTGCCAGTGAAAACCACAAGTTCACTACTACATTATGTTTATTTACTTACTGTTTGATAAAAAGAGTTTCCCTTTGAAAGTCCATGTGAGGAACCTGTGAAAGTGAGAACAATATTTGGATGCAGCTCTGAAGGGTTAATAGAAGTTCTCTGTGCTCTGAAGTCAGTTGGGGTTCTCTTTTAGCATATTAGCTGAATGTATACACTGGGAATATTTTACTTTATGTTATTGCAATTTACAAAACTTACACTAATAGCCCAATTTCATGCAATTATCTGAATGCAAAACATTGTTCAGTTGAATTCCCACAACCTAATCCTACTAGTTCCCTTGGCTGTCTCACTTTCAATTATGAACCAAGGTCTGCACATCAGATGAAACGCTGCTATTGTAGAAATGGAACCTTTCTTTAGAAGTTATTTTCAGTGGTCTTCTGCCATACAGGCTGTTTTCATTGTCTGCAACCGAAAGCACTTTAGGGAAATCTAATTTTCACATCACAGGCCTGCAATACATATACTTTAGCTGGAGTGGTTTGCTGTGTTTTCGTGGTTATGACCCAGTTATGTTTGCACCATAATTGTACCTCTAAATGTCTCTTGAGCTGCACATATGGGGCAAAATGTGGCTTTATGAATACACAGGGGAAGGGGAAGAAAAGAGGAAGGCCATACAGAGAATTACATCCTTCTTTTCCTTACATATATAGCACAGCTAACACAGTTTTGGAAGGCAAGCAGTGGATTATGTTAACACTCCCATTAATGCCAACTTGGTGCTCAAGTCTGAGTATTCAGATATCATAAGGCTGGCTAAGGGATCATACATGTTTGGCTTAGTATTTACTTTTCCCTTTGGGGGGCTTTTACAGTTTGTATCTGCAAGTTTTATTCCACAATCTATTAAAAAAAAAAAAAAGAGCTTTTTTTTTTTTTTTAAGTAAAATCCAGGATTTATTAAATCACATGACTCCAGGAACTAGGACTTAAAAAAAAATACCAAAGAAGCTGAAACTTGTAAGAGTCAGGGACAATGTGCTACGTTCCCCAAATCAAGGTAATGAATTAACCTAGCCAACTGACCTGCCTTTCTGGAAAGAAAATGTGTATCTTGAAAAATGTGGATAACATCATACTGTGGAGTGTACTTCCTTGAAGCTTTGGAAGGTTTGGTTCTGTTCCAGTACATCCCTCTCTTCCTGTTCCTCTGAAATACCTATCCTGCATTTCCTCATCTGTGCTCTTTTACTGTATTTTTGATTGATTACAGACCTTTTGGGTAGGAGGAAACCATTTTTACATCTACTTTGGAGAGAACTTGCCTTGCTTGATTCACCCAGGACAGCTGAAATAGATCCTTTTAAACTGAAGTTACCTACATACATTTCTTTGAAACTCAGTCTCTAAACTTCATTCCTTTGTTGTGAATGGAAAGAAATAAGATTCATTTCATTATGAGATAGGGCAGACATCAGCCTCTGGCCTTGCCTGGCTCTCTCCTTTGTCTATAGAGGAAGGCTTCGATAACCAGGGCTTTTCTTGTAGATCGATAACGTTACATGAAATTAATCTCAACCTTGATGTCACATTTTGGATACCCGTAAGTCAAAACAGTAAAATTAAATTCCTTTTTCATTTTTGCTGCCTTAAATATCTTCCATCTTTTTTTTGCCCTAAAGGAACAGCTGCTTCTCCAGGCAGTGAAATTTCTGTTCCTTATAAAAGCTACACATCTATCTGACATCATTATTCAGGTCTCTAAATGACCTTAATCAAAAAAGAGGAGTTGGAGACATCATATTTTGGTTATTAAAGGGTGCAAGATAATCAGAAAAAGAGGAGAGGAAAAAAACACCAGTGAGTTTTTAAACAGGAGAGCAATAAAGAAGAAACACACATTTTACCTTTCCATTTCCTCTTTTATATACTACTTATATAATCACACACACTGATAAACACACATTGATACCCTGTTATTAATTATCTTTAAGGAATACTTCAGATATTAAGGCAGGCCTGTCCCATCTTATTTTGGCTGGCATGCTCTACGCTAGTCCCTTGTCACTGAACCTGCAAACATGGCCATTCTGGCATTTTAATTACACAGTATTTTATCTGCAAAATTAGCCCAGAAGGATGTCTTGGGGAAAACAAATTTCTTTTTGTGCTATATGCCAGCCATCCCCATCACAGATGTCAAAGAATAAAAAAATATATACTGGCTTTCTAAGGATCCTTTCATTTTCTCTGTCTGCTTTGTTAGAGCTGCCACAATCGCTCGCTCCTTGCAGAGCATCAGACAGACACGTGTAACATCTCCACTCACTTGCCCAGGGAATCACTCACAAAGCTGGTTTCCTCCCATTAAGCCTCTCTAAGAAGTTACCGATAGCAATGCAGGCCTTGGCAATTATTTAACATTTTGAACAGACAGACATAAGTGGACTGGCTGCCTTGATGCTGCAGCACTTCATTCTCACATGACTGTCTGGAAATTCTGCTGCCCTGAATCTAAGGTCCTAGTGAATGTGTAGTAATACACCAGCCTCTTCTCAGGAATGCCTTTCACAGGCATGGAACTGTATAAAAGATTTCCAGCATTTATTTGTTAGGTGCACTGCTGGCACATAAGTTTGCATTGGAACTGGCAAGGTAGCTAATTACTATTCTGATTTAACCTTCCTCTGTCTTTTACACCTTCGCAACACCCATTCATATATATATGTATATGTATATATATACATGCACCCATACATCTATAAATATACAAGCATTTGATGCCCTATTTTTGGAGCAGAAATCAATACTAGCTGCCCACTGCAAAGTGGCTCCCCAGAATGCATGGCCATGAAATTCTGTATTAACAAACACCTGCACATGGGACATTAAGGAGAAAAAAGAAAAATGTTCAAATGAAGACATCTTTCCATTTCCCTCTTCCAAAGCACTATATAAACAGAAAATTGGAAGGGATCAAATTCCAAATTCTTAGAGCTTCTTGTGTATCACATAGTGTATTTCATTATACATTTTTCAAAAGGCTCCACCTACTCTCTGAGACTAGAAATCTTTTAATAGCATGAAGTTAGTCAATCTTTCTTTCATTAATATTCATATATATGCCCCAGTTCTTATATTTAAATCCACTAATGAAGATTTACTGCTGCTGCAGCTGAACACTGCAGGACTGGGACCCTTTTGTGCTGCCCTGTGTAGCACTGAACTACGTGGTGGGCAAACAGCACTTACTAAACAGCAGCCAGTTCACCTGCTTTCTGCTCCCTTAGCCCTTCTGCTAATTCCTTGGACAGTGCAGTCTCAGTTGAGGGGGGTTATGTTCTCATTGCAGTGATGTGAGAGATAGCAGAGGCTTGTATGTCACTGTCCTCTGTGTTGAAAAGACATTTTTAATAATCTCTGCCAAGTTATTCAATCTTTTCATCTTTTGCATTATAAAACGCTCCCCATTTTGTGAAAGGGAGACAATAGTGCTTCTCTTCTTCCCAAGGATTTCTTACAACCATACAGTTTCTGGTTTCCATTTAGCACTAACTCGATCCCTTTATGCAGCACCACACTGTGATGTGTAAACTTAGCCTGGAACAGTCTGAAGGCAGAAGAGACCATTATGATCATCTAGGATTTTTCTCAGGGATTCCTGCATGAGGCTTCACAGTTTCAGTTGCCAAGGAAACAATTATCAATCTTTCCCATCCCTCGCCATCCTTATGCCTCCTTTCCATTTTGCTGTTTCTTGCTACAATAAAAAGAATCTTGTCAAATGTCCTAGTCCCCAGCTCTTGCATCCTGACCTCCACAACAAAGAGAGAATAGGAAAGGATGGTGAGGATCCTTGGCTGGGAGTTCAGTCTGAAGTTTACCTCCTACCCTTGAATTTTGTGCTGCAGGTGGACAGCCCTTTGAAAATGATCCTCTCAGCTGCGGATAGCTTATCAAATGCTCTATTGTTTGACTAACACAAGACATATTATTTTTTAAATTACCCAGCAGTATAATTCAAATTACCACTTGATACATTTGTGGTATCTTTCCTTTCACCAGAGCCTTAGCTTCACTACAGCCTGATGCAGAAAGGCTTTGGGGGAAAAAAGCACACTTTATTATAACATGCAGCTGAAGAGCAAAAGCAATAATGAGGAAAAAAAAGGAAGATGCAAAAGATGGAAAACTGTGTAGGAGGAAGATAGAAGGCAAAAACTCTGCATCAACTAGAGAATAAATTAGATGAAGTCACAGACAGAGATAAAATTTTGGAGTCTCAGGAGGTTAAACTTGGGTACCTTCAGGCAAGTTACAGATCTGCATGGTCCCCTAAGGTCTAATGAGTTCCACTTGGATAGTTCATAGTTTCTGACAGTTGCACTGATTTCATGCCTTTAAATACAACTCTGATCAGAGTGACTGTGCAAAGGACAGAAGGGTGACTCACCAATGGAATTTGTAATTTGAGGTATTCCCCTCAAATTCAGTGGAATTATATCAGTTTATTCCACTCCTCAGTGTGCACAAGACGGAAGATGAGCACAGCAACTGCAGGAAGGGAAAGAAAAGCCACATACTCACAAAAGCTTATGGGGAAGAGGGCTGCCTTTGGGCACGTTTTGATAATTCACCACTTAGGGTAATTGCCATGCTTTTATAAGTAGCCTAACAATAGCTCACGTGAAGGAAAGCAGACTTACCTTGCAAACCTTCGAAAAATCAGATGATCAAAGAAAAGTCAGATACATAGAAACTGAAACATTCCTCAGAGTACACTTGTAGGGAGAGAGAAACAAGGTAGACCGTGTTAATAAAACAATTTCTGCTTATGCTGAGGGAGAGGTGCTTCAGCCCTTCCTCTTCCAGACACTCGTTTTTGGAGCTTGTTGAGGCATTTTTTATTCTGTGTGTGTATGAGCCATAACAGGAAGATTCTGAGGATGGCCAAACCACGCATGTATACACAGAAGGTGTTCTCATACAATCACCACCATGGAAACACTGAGCACATGTCCAGTAGATTTGGCACCAGAGCCATTGTGCCTCTTCTGAGACCTCCACTGGCTCACACCTCGGGACAGAGCTGTGCCATTCCTCACTATAAGCCTGGGAAATCTGCATCTTTTGATCATTTGGGTCCATTTGTTTAAGGCACTGCACCTAAATGTAGCCCAGAAAGATGCACCATACTAAAATCCCTGAAATATTTTTCTGCTGAAATCACTTGCCGATGGATTGGGGTGGTTGTAACAGAAGTAGTAAGAGCTGTGTGTGAAAAAAAAATGATGGAGAAGACAAGTTATTTTTATGAATGTCAACAATATCTCAGTTTTCTTGTTGGCTGTTTTCCTGTCAGGCTGTACAGAAGAATGTTAGAGGGAAGCAAATAGGAAGAAAACAGCAACAATGTACCAATACAGTTTCAAATATCACAGTGCTGTTAAGAGTAGTATATCGAGGAACATCTACCCACATACCTTCAGGCAGGCAAGTGTTAATTTCTCCTGAGTCCAGGGAGAATAAAGAAGACATTGAGCTGCTGAAAACCACAGCTAGACAAAGGGAATGGATGAATAGCAGTGCCGAGATGAGTCAGAAAATGCCAGTCTTTAAGAGAGAGTTGGGTTTGGCACTTGACCTTGAACAGGTGTGTTTATGCTCTGTGGAAACTGTTGAAACAAACGTGTTTTCTGGTAAGACTTATGTACAAATGCTCTCTCTTTGTTTCATCTCATGTTTCATCTTCTGATTTCCTTTGGCTGAATAAACATATTTTCTGTAAAAAAAAGATATTCTTGAGACCCTAGATCAGCTGCTGGCCCCAAGTGTGCTGGGTCAGTGCAGTGCAAAGCAGGCACTGCTGGCTTCTCTATTCACATGTTGAGTGCTGTATTCAACTCCCCTGGAGGGGACTGTGTGGAGGGAAAAAACCATCCCTGGCTGGCAGTGACATGACGTGACTTAGCATGCCAGCTGCCTCACAAGCCTGTGCTTCCTCCCCTCGGCAGCAGTACACAAGTGTGAGAGCTCATCATTCTCATACAAGAGAAGCAACTCCATAAGAACAAAACAAAGCAAGCAAGCAAAACAAAACAAAATAAAAACCAAGAAAACCCCCCCAACAAACACGTGAACCTGAGAAAGGTTTACTGTCACTTGACTCTACTGTTTCTCCCACTGGATCATGCTGCATATTTCCCAGGTAACCGCTCTCCTGCTGCTGCCTGCCGCTGCCAGGCTGATGGCAAGGAAAAGGGTATCAGTTTGCAGAAAGAGAGCCATCCTACTCACAGACAGAGCGCAGTCTTCCCTTATGGCAGACCTGAGCACATTAATCGAGCAAATGGCACCAGGAGGCAGAACCTGAAGGCTCTCTCTTCTTCTTCTGCCCACATGGGCTTGCAACTATTCAACTGCCCTTTGCACTATATGACATCTTGGCAATGGGATGCAGGCAGCAGTGTCCCCTCCGCATCCCTGTCTGCAGATGTACTGGGGAAGAAAAGGCTCTCTGCTACTTAGGAAGCTTGAGAGGGAGTCAGACAGGGTGCTGATCATGGAGGTCTTGTGTCCTGGAGCTTGCCTCTGGATCCAAGACAGACCCTTTATGCACTCTGGATCAAAACCTGCTCATTTCACAAATCTTCTCTCAGATCTTGAACGTTTCAGACTCATCAACACCACCCACTATGCTAAAACTTCCCTGTCTACTCCCACTCACATCTCCCAGCTTTCCAAGCCTAAGTAGCCCCTTGCTGTCAGACCATGCTTGATCATTCTGCGTGCCTGCATCACTGTCTTCTGTCCTGCTACTCATTGCCAACCCCTGCTGTTAGCAAGTGATTTCATGTTCATTTAGATAATAGATTAAATTGTTACATTAGTGGATTAAACTGCTTCTAGCATCACCCTAATCTGCATGAGCCTCTCCTGGACTTCTCACAGGCTCTGTCATTTGGCCTCCTCTTGGTGCTGTTCACACAAGCTGTATTGATGTCATTTTTAGACTCAAAATGCAGTGCACGACTGACTCATATGCTGAACACAGTTTCACATACGTTACCACTATGCAGTTACCTTTGTCAACCAAAAGTATAGTCTCATCAAAGCACAAAAATCAGGTTTGATTGACAAATTTGCTTATAGGTCCCACAAAACTCTGTCAGTGGCATTAATCCTATTCTTTCACTTAGTTCTTTCTCGACTGATCCATACAAGCTTTCCTTTACTTTCCCAAGAACTAAGTCTAGCCAGCCTCCAATTTCTGGACTCATTCCCTAAGGCAAAATTAATACCAGCCTTTCGCGCTGTTCCGTGTCTTTAATGTGCCCTGACCCCACCTTTCTCTGACTGTCCTTGTCCCCTGCTCTCCTTCACAGAGTAGCAGGTTCTTTTTTGCTCCTGGAGTGGCTTAGGGGAAGGGATTGGGGCTTCTTCTTTGCAGAACACTGCAGAGCTATTGCATGTATCAAACTTCGGATTCTGGCAGGGCGGAGGGCAAGAGAGAGAGCTGTGGAGGTCTGCATGCCCACAGTACCGCCTTGGCACCTCCACAATGTGTTGGTCTGTTCCACACAGACAGCCCTGGTCACAAGAGGGACCAGACTGCCTGAGAAAAGAGGGAGGAGTGAGCAGGGCAGAGCTGGGGAGTTCTCCTGCTCCTGCTTACACTTCTAACCTTTGTCCAAAAGGTTAAACAGTACTGCCATGATTGATGATGGCATAGTATCATCCTTTTGGTTGTTATCAAAAGCGAGGTTCAAATGATATCATTCCTCCTTATCTGCAGGCCTATTCCAAAGTCTTCTGGAGTCCTTTCATTAGCATCAATCAGCAACAGATCAGAGTTTATGCTTGCACTTCCCTGGAGGTGCAAAATATGCTTGCACTCCTCCTCTTCCTTTTCGGGATGCTCAGCATGGTCAGCAGGTCTCCCCTGCAGAACAGCAGTAGCAATTGCATTTGCATTTCCAGAGGAGTTATAGGGTTTCTTTCCACTCACAAGGCCCCTTTCATGCAGCATACAGCTTCAGAACCACCAGTGGGGCTCCTTTCCACCAAGCCAGATTCTCTGATTGCAGGATTCACCGGAGGATTAAAATAGATTTTCCCCTCAAGTCCTGTTAGAAATCAGCGCTTATTCACCAGGAAAGAGACTCAAGATCGTGCAGCTGTCGTGCTGGGGTAACCTGTCATATAAGCCTGTATAAAGAGCATATTTCAGGCCACAAAAAGCACAGGAGAAACACACATTGCACTGTACAGAGGGTAGATGCAGCAGAGTTGGTTTTGGATGAGGTTAGTGTACTCAGCAAAGCACTTCAAGTGCCATTTGCTGAGAAAACCTATTAATAAATGGAGACAAAGGCCATAATAAACTAAAGAGCAACTGCTTCACAGTTCAGAGAGTAAATACAGTGCCCTGGGCAAGGAAGCAAGATGGCTCAGTTACAGAGAGCTTGGCACAGACCAGCTCAGACCACTGATAACTCTGCTTATCACAAAGAGAAAAATCACGATGATGGGAGAAAATAAATAAAAGAAGGAAGAAGAAAAGTGAGAGAGAAGGAAGCCATAGAAAGCTGAGCTTTATAGTGTGTGCATTGACCTGTGACACTGTCTGCCTATAGTTAGAGGGCAAGGAGGCACATACCTTATTAAAAATCTCTTAAAAACCCCAGATCCTTTCTCTATAACCTTCATTTGTGATAAAGCAAGGTCATATATGGTTCTGAAATTTTTTCCCCAAGTTTTCATTAAGCATAAGGTGCAAACTGCAAGCAGTTTGCTTCTCAGAGACTCCTTATAAGTTATGCCTTTTCTGCAAAGCAGAACATTGGCTTCTCAAGTGTTTTCACATCGCTCAAAACCTTGAAGCGCTTCTTGGTGAAAGTCTGGTCTCCTTTGAAAATTTTGGAAGTGGTAATGAGAAAAATCCAAAACAGACACTCTTCTCCACTCAGGTTTTTTTTTCTCGTGGGGCTGAAATCAGGATGCTGCTTTTGCAGCTGAAGTGAAATATACTGGGGAATGGGGAAAAGGTATGGGAAAAAAACCCCAACAATCCAAACAGCTCCTCACCTTCATCGGAAGTTATATTCTTCATCTTCCTTACTGTAGCCAACAGCATCTTAGAAGCAATGGATTCAAGAAGCCAGGGACTCCCATTCCTATTCAAAGGAAGGGCAACTGAAATGGATGAATGGAACCCCATGACCTTTTGCCATCCAGATTTGGCATTCAGGTAGTTCCATCATTTTGCTGTGAATATCACAATCAGTGGTTCCATTGATGTGGAACTAGATGATGTAGCACTAGATGTGTCGGAGCTGTTAATATCTGATATCCAGCTAAGGTACTTTATATCCTCTGTGCGGGCGCAGCGCTGTTCCCTGCGATCAAAAGCAAGGCCCGTGGTCAAAGGTATGTGTTTGACTCCTTCTAGAGAAAAGCACGAGTGATACCTTTACTTGAGTGCTGAATGAATATTCTGTTCACTTTTGCTTTCCATCCGGTATCAACTATTTTTTTGACTGAAATCCGTGAGTACGTTTTTTTTTTTGTGATTGTATGTTCTCTGAAAATTCTTCTGCTACCTCTGTTTCAAGGCACCTGGATTATAATGGCTCTCACAATGTTTCCCAGCTCTACAGGGTTTGGCTGGGATGGAGTTGATTTTGTTCACAGCAGCCCATATAGTCCCATGTTCTGGATTTGTGTCCAAAACAGTGCTAACATGGAAGTGTTTTAGCTATTACTGGCCATTGCTTGCACAGGTCAAGGCCTTCCCTGTTCCTCTGTCTACATCCTCAGCAAGAAGGGTGGGAGTGGGCAAGAGCCTGGGTTGGGACAGCTGACCCCAGCTGACCAAAAGGATGTTCCATACCACAGAACATCATATTCAGCTATAAAAACTGTGGGGAAGGGTGAGGTTCCAAAGGTAGTTTCTCAGGGACTGGTTGAGATTTGCTCTGCTGGTGGGCAGTGGTGAGTGACCTTACATCACACTGGGTTTTCTTCTCTATTTATTAAGCTGTCTTAAGCTCAACTCAGCTTTATTTCACCCCTATGTTCTTGAATATTTGCACCGTGCTCAGCATTTAAAAATGTCATCTAGCACCAGCCTACTTGGTGTCATACGGATGTACAGCGCCCAGCACGGCATGCTGGACAAGACTAACTTTCCAGGGCCACTTAATTACAGCTAAGGAATAAGACAGGATTTTTAAATCCCTTCACTTCTTGGTACTGACAGTGTGTGCCTTACACTCACTCACCCTGGGCTGCCGAGCCGAGCCGAGCCGAGCCGAGCCGAGCCGAGCCGAGCCGAGCCGAGCGAAGGTGCGGGCGCCCTCTGGCGGCCGGCGGGTCCGTCCGCCTGGCCAGGGCCCGCCAGCAGCGGCGGCTCTGAGGTGCAGCGCCCGGAGGTTCCACTGTTAAGAGCTGGGAAAAACACTTTATTCCAGCACTCCCATGGACTGCAGTGTGCACACCCCACTTTGGAAACCGCTGGTCCATAGGCTGCATGGAAAAATCTGATGGCGAGGGGACCAGATTTTTCCAAGGGCTTGAGCATACAACCATTCGCCCCGATCCCCCTCCCAGCAGTGGAAACTCGGAACGTCAAAAGAATTTTCGCTTTCCCATCGATTTTCTACTTCGCTTCAACCTATAGCCTGCTTCCCCCTCGGTTGTCTTTTATCTCCCCTCGTATCTGCTTTCAAAGCATTTCACCCCCTTTATCCATCATTCCCAGTAATTCCAGACCCCCTCACATCTTGTCACGAGAGGCAGTGTCTCCAGTCCTTGCCTACCTGCAAACACCGTCGTTCCTGATATTATTTTAAAGTCTTAAAAAACCCCAAGCCCTGCCCTATGGGGTTTGCTTTTCCCGTCACCCTCCACTACCCACAGCTGCCTCTAGCAAGCCACATCCCTCTCCCTGTGCCCCTGGGGTCAGCGCCACACCGACAGAAAGGAAAGGAGGTGAGGGGAGAGGTGAGGAAATGGGATCATGCAGGACAGGGGTCATTAGAAAAAAACAAAGGAGGGGGCAGTCGGAACCCAGGGAAGGCAAGGAAATGTGACCAGCAGACTGATAGAGGAGAGCAGAGCTCTGGTCTCTGCATCTCTATGTCACAAAGAACAGGGTACATGACAGACAAATAATCTGGCATATGCAGGTGAAGCGTGGTTGAACCTTCATCGATCCTCCTCCTGCAGTCTCCTTCCAGACCTGCCTTTGTTCCTGTCACTCCTGTTCTGTAAACTCCTGAGGAGGCCTGTTGATGTCTGAAGGAGAGAGGCAGATCAAGGATATTTGGGTGTGGAAGAAACAACTTCAAGAGAGCTGAAGAAAGAGTTTCTCGAGCAGCCCAGCAACTGTACCCCAAACCCTGGTCACTGGAAGTGCAATTCAGTAGCAGCCTTGCTCTTTGTGGTAGCATGAATTCTTCTCTGTGGTTTTCAGACTGGCCCTGACTGTCAAGAAGGGACGAGAATTTTCATTGCAGGGTCCAGTCACAGTATTGTGAATTACAGTAAGTCCTTCTTTTAAACTGTACTTCTCCCCTTATTTTCTTTTTTTCCTCTGTGACATTACTACAAGTTTTAATTTTTTTTTTCTATGAGCTTGCAATAAAGAAAGGGGAATAAAGTGACTTCTTTGTATTTAAAGACTTCACACACCTGAGGCAATACGCTAAGTACAAATGGGAAGTGTTTCAGATGCCTCCTAGACTTGCGGCCTCTTGCACCCCATACGCACATGTCTGGATGAGCCTAGAAAAGCCTGTGCACCAACACAGCCTGGAGTGAAGTGTACTGAAGCTACCTGGTGTACCTTTTCACTGGATCTTCTTAGAACATTAACACAGGGGTGATGAGTCCCCATGGGAATGGAGCGCTGCTTCCTGGCTCGTGCTGGGTTCCCAGGGCTGGCAGTGCTGCCTGGAGAAGCCTGCTCCTGTCCCTGGAACTGGTGCTTTGACAAATGGGTTTAAGTGTGGCTCAGGATCTGTGCATCGAGCTCCTCTTGTGGCTGCCTCCCTGTGAGCACAAGCCCCAAACCGCAGAGCCTCTGAAATACAGTGCAGTGCAGGGACCTTTAAATAACAGCCTTTATCGCTCATTATTTGCACAGCCACCTCGCAGGAGAAAACATAAAGGAAAAAGCGCATTGCAGGAAACGCTGATGCAGGCATGTTTGCCCTGGCCTGACCAGCAGAGTCAGAGAAGACATGAGAATTTACAAGCTGCAGATCCACTGCTCCAGCGCGGGTTTGCTGTGGAGATCCAACACACGTGCACAGGTGACCAAAGGACAGCAGCCTGTGTTTCACAGAGCAGGACCATTCTCCTTCTCCCAGACCCCCAGTTACAATTTAATTTGACATGAATGGCAACCAGGAGGGCGGAGCTGCACTGGAAGTCAGACATGCTCTTCTCTTATGTATAAATACTAATTTAGATGCCAAACTTTGGACTCCAATGAATTGAAATGTAGCCACTGCACTGGAAAGCATGAGCAGCACATGCCAGGAACAGCAGCACCACTGTGCATACACCACGTCCATGAGACCCCCCACCTTCCCAATTTTAAGAGCCACACCCACCTAGAATAAAGCGGTTTGGCTGAGGTGAACACTGAAAGTATCAGTAGAGATTCCTTGTGGCCCAGAAAGAGCTGGATTTGCTCAAGTTTGTTGGTGGTAATTTCAACCAGGATTGTGGTCTCCAGGTGCTGACTTACTGCAGCTCCAGTTTGGGTTTGAGAAGACCCTTCCCACTCACTTATATGGTGGCTGAACCCCTCGCTGTTTCCTCTCACAAGGCACTGCAGGCTCAGTTAAAAGTAACACTGCTAAAGTGAGAAACTGCTTTCCCCTCCTAGGAAAAATAGGTCAGAAAGTACAATGTCCAACTGCAATGCATTTTTAATGTGTTTTGGTCTTGGACAACAGAGTGATAAATACTTTTTACTTACTTACTTTGATAAGTTCTGCAAAAAGAAGAAACAAATAAAGAAGACACCATAACACAACACACACATGGATAAATTACACTAGTTAAACTATCTGTTCTGGATTTACAGCTGTTGCTGACGTTAGATCATTCACTAATGTCTCTCATACCATGACCCAGTAAACTCCTAATTTCCCAAAGAGTACTTAACACTGCAATTACCTGTTAGCTGTTTAATAGGACACATGATTTTAAATTAAACACTGTCTTAATTGGTTTGCTGGACAGACACAGGTTTAACTGCACCTGCTCAGTTTGGTCTCACCCAGTTTTAGGCACCTGGGAGAAAGTGTCCATGACCTCCTGTTACGGAAAGTTTGTATCCACCTAGAAATTCATTACAACAGTTTCTGCAGTGCTCCCTGCTTATTCCAAGGAAACATGAGACAGAAGGCTGTAAAACCACGGTGCCAGTACTCACGGATAAAACGAGCCTCCTTTGCTAACTCCAGGTTTGTGTCCTGAGGCAATCCCTGCGCCTGGCAGTGCTGTGCAGGGCCATCCAGCCGTTACCGTGTTTGCAGAAGCCATTTGCCAAACACTGAACCCAGAGTGTGGCCCTGGACAGTGGCAGCCAATGCAGCTCATGGAGCATCCTCTGGCCATCCCTAAGAAGGGAGAAGCTGAATCCCTAACATGGTGAATCCCACGGGCTGAAAACCCGGTGGGCTTGCACAGGACTCACCACAGTCAGGAAAGGTCAGCGACAAAGCCAGGCCGGTCTTACTCTCCCTCTGTTAAGAGGAGTTGTTGAGGAGCCATTGGTCTCCTCCAAGGCTGACAATATGGCATCATAGGAGACACTTCGCAGATGCGTCCAGCTTGCTCCTGAGCAAACCTCCTGGGGAAAATCAGGCACAGCCCAAAAGGGCAGGTATGGCAATTGCCAACACGTGGTGGTTTCAGCATTTTGATGTCTATATAAGCCTTTCAAAGGTCAGCTGGGACTTAGCAAAGAGAGGAAAGGACGCAAAGGAACTGAGGGCTCAGCCTAAAAGAAAACCTAGACCGGTACTTGCAGCTGATGACCACACTCCATTTGGCACAGTGGGATATAGCAGGGAGCTCCTGACAGAAGCTGCTCAGCGGTTCTGAGCAGCCTTCTGTGCTTCAGTGAAGCATCTGAATGCAGATGCTCTTCTGCCCTGGGAAAAAAATATATCTCATGAACCTAAACATGTTACCTCAAAGAGAAAACTTTATTATTAATGATACTATTAGTGCTCTTTTTTTCAGCAGACTGAGGAGATTAAATAATAGTATCTGAAAATTAACCAAATATTCAGACCAAACTTTACCCAGCAAGAAGACAGACACACAAACTTTGCAGTGACTTAAAACAGTTTAATGTAATTCCAAGACAAAGTGTGATTACATTTCTACACATATACAATATGCATATGTGAGTTGACAAATTCTGATTAATAACTCGTTTCACCTCAGAGACCGAAAAAATGATCAAAAAGAAACCGTGAATAACAAGCTATAACATAGTTCACCACAACGGGACCTCCTTTCTCACCCTACAGTTAGTAATATTACAATTAAAATAACTATATTCTTCTATAATGTATTTTCTGTTAAAATCATCTCATAAATTTACAATGCTATTATTAGTTTCCAAGACTAATATAAATTCACTCCATTTTTCTACAACGAAAATGATTATTAATTAGAAGCACACAACGTCATGATGAAAAACACAAGCATTTTTTTTTTAGTAGCAAGAACTTGATTGGTTAAGAATTAGTTTTCTTGTAAAACATTCTAAAGCCAAGTAAAATATCCATTCTTATAACATACCTATAATATGAGACTAAGGAATAGGTTACATATAGGTCTACAACACATCAGTTTGTTTTTGTTTTTTCTTTTAAAAGAAGAAAGACATATTACTAAAAGAAAAAAAAAGAAAAGGAGGAAGGAAAGAAAAAAAAGAAAACAGAAAGGGACAATTCACATAGGTAAAAAGCAGTACACAAGAAAATACTGTTGCACACAATAATTTTCACAAAGATTAACATGGATTAACACTCTTATTACAGAAACCGTACAGTGAAGGAACACAACGGCTCAGGGCTTCAGTGGGGTTACTGGGCTGAGATGATACTGTAGAGAAAGAACCACTTGAGATCCAGAGCTGGGGCAGGGGCATCTTTTCCCTTGCGACTGCAATAGCGTTTCACAGCTCTGCCCC
>VYZQ01044904.1:63953-75245 GCA_013400655.1 Mystacornis crossleyi
CAAAAGACACAACCTCGGATGCCCAGCTCCCAAGAACATCTTCCACAAGTCCAGTTGCTCAGGCAACATATGGTTTTTGTTAGTGAACTTTCTGATGACAAATTGTGGCGCACAGATAGCTCAGAGGAATGAAATTGCCTAACTAGACCTGGAACAGGCAATTTATTTTTGCTCAGTTTGGGTATTTGCAGTTAATAATTTCCTTGGTTAGTAAAAAAACCACATTATTTTTTAAAGAGAAAACCCTCAGCTCGATTAGATCCTGCAGGTGCCTGGTGCCCTCACTGTCATCAGCTAAAATTACTTCAGTATAGGCAACTTCTAGCCGCGGTATGAGACCAATGTACTTTCTTCCCCAGGGATTTTCTAAGTTGTTTCCTTGCACTGCAAAAAAATGTAAGGAATTTTCCCAGTCATTTGTAGTCAGAGTACTAAATTACCAATAAAGTAGGAATTAGAAGACAAGAAGGAAAATGTTTCACTCTATTTCCTTCTATTTTTCCAAACCTTTTCATCCTCTTTGTGCTCCTATTGTGGTCTGAAATATGGCAGCATATTTCCTCCCTCCTCCTCCTCAACTCTTGCCAACAGATTCTTGCCCACTTCCTCCATTTTTCCACACTTTTATTTCAAATTTGTTCACATTTTTAAATTTCCTCTGCATATTGGGGGAGAAGAGACATTCTTCTCCACCAAGTTATTTTTCTTTTTAAAAAACAGTTCTGCTTATATCCAGCTCTGGATGCACACCAGCACTGTCCTCTGAGCTCTCCAGACTTTTTCCTCTTGCAACACTGGTAACTGAGCTGTAACTTCCCTACTCTTGTCAACTCACCTCAGGGAAGAGAGAGGCCCCAGGTGCAGGATGTGAAAAGGGCATTATTTCCTGCACGTCCTGGGGAGCTCCCTGAGAGTTCTGATCACAGATTGTGAAACATCTCAAGAACTGCATGCTGCCAAGAAATGGGATTTGTCCAGACCTCAGCCCAGCTTTATCACAGGATGGATCAAACTCACTACATGAGGTTACGTATATGCATAGAGGCTCTGCTTTGCCTTGCCCACCTGATAAGGACTTCTCTCCCAGTCCCACAGTCAGGCTCATGCACTGTCTCTTGGAAGATATTCTCCCCGTGGATGGGGAAGATATTCTCCCCATGGCACTGCAAGTTCTCTCTCATGTTATTCCCACTCACACTGTTAGACCATCAGACTTCAGATCATATGGGAAGAGTACTCCCAGCCCACTGAAGGGTGTGATCTGCACTACCTCTGCTGCCTGAGCTGGAAGATCAAGGTCTGCAGTCCAGTAGAAACAAGTTGATCAAACTCAACACAGGGTCCAACTATCACTAGACTGGAACAGGACAGTCCATGATGGAGGAGTGGTAGGTAATAGCTGGATGATGCACCACCAAGATGGAGGAGTGGTAGGTAATAGCTGGATGATGCACCACCAAAATCAGTCTTTGTTGACTTACCTGACTTAGATTAAGAGGCTGCTGCTGCTGGAAATGTGCTCCTGGTCGCTGCTGCCTATAGGCAACGGCTCCAGACGAGCTCCCTGAAGAGTGACCGCTGGTGGAGGTCACGGTGCTGGAGGACTTGGACTTGTAGGAGGATGAGTGGTGACTGGTGGTGACTGTGCCAGGAAAGGAAACACATTTGTAGCTTACATGACATTCTTTAATTTCTCACCCTACCTTTTCCTCACCGAGTCTCCTCCAGAGTGGTTTTTGGGAGGAGACATACAACAGAAGCAGGTTACGAAAACTTTCTCTCAATTAACAGAATACCTCAGCAGGGCTTGATATACACGACCAGCCTGTTATCCTAGAAGCAGACAAACAGACCTGTTTAACTGGACCCAAAGCATGTCTGGAGCAGGCTTTATAGATCCTTCAGAACCATGAGACAACGTTCTGCCAGCAGAACTGTACAACGCAGGTACAAATCCCAAGGAGAGGAAGGAAAGTATGGTGTGCACAGCCTAAAACAGCCCTTGCTTGCCTAACGTCAGGTGAGTGGGAAGGGAGGGAGGAGGAGCTGGTGGGGAGCTCACCCTTCGAGCCTTTGTGTTCACCAGCAGCGCATCCAAAGCATGGACTGCCAAGTAGCTCTAGGCCAACTGCTTCGGGCCAGACTTCCACCAAAAAGCCCTTTTCAACACATCATACTATCTAGCATTGCAGAGGTTCTGGATGAGCAAACCTCATCAGTCCACAATGAAGATCCTAGGGAAATGCTCTTCCCAGAGATGTCAACAAGTTTGGATGAAAATTCACATGTGTTTTCAATCTCTTACCCGTTTTAAAGTAAGCCTATAGAAAGGCAAGGCAGCAAAGGTTCGCACTTGCATTTGGGTGCCTTTCATGTCAAACGTTGAGCTAAAGGCTGCATTCTGTTCTTGGGTTTGTACAGAACTAACTGGGACCGACACTTGTCCCATGACTCCTGAGTGAACCACGGCACATAATTAATGCAATATGGCTACCAAGAGCAGATGTGTCACTGAGAGAAGTGCAGGAACACAGTTTCTTTGGAAAGCAAACCAACCAACCAAACAAAATGAAACTGAACAATGAGATTCTTCCAAGATAAATCATTTATTTCTTACTAGTTTTCTTGACGGAAGAGGTGCAATTTACCTGGTGCCAGGCTATCGCACTCTACCAACACCTCACTGGCCTGGGTTTTCAGTGGTGGCACGATGATCGTTCGGGGGTTCCCACTGCAGTGAGTCTCTGGAACCCCTTTGGTGTCGTAGCTGTTCCCATTATTCTGCCCTGTGCGATGTTGCACGGCGTAAGGGCTGTTGTTGCTGGAGGAATCCGAGTAGGGGGAGTCATGCACGGTGACACAGCTGATGACATTCTTCCTTTGCTTGGACAAGGTGCTGCAACACAAGCAGACAAGTGGCAAGGGTGAATGGACAATGATCAGCTTGACACCATTAGAAGGCTCTGCCCGCTGTAGCTTAGTTCCGTAAGGGCAAAGCGCAGCCTTCAGTCCTCCGCTGGAGTGAGGCTACTTAAGCCAAATCCTGGGCTTCAAAACTTCCTCGTTACTATTCCAGGAAAGCCTTCATGGAGGTCAAGGAGTGAGTAAGACATTGTGGATAGATCTTATATTCACACTGCTTAGAATAGCACTGAACCAGACTGCCAGATTTATTTTCAGACTGCTTTTTATGTATGTGTGCAGTAGAAGCCCAGCAGTTATACTATGCTTTGTTGCAATTTTCACCACCCACACAAGAACGTGGTGGTTTCTCCCAGCCTTTCAGCAATGATTTAATAATAGCTGCTATGACTTTTCATGCTAAAATTCCATGAATCTACAAAACACTCACCATTCTATTTACTAATATGGTACAATGGACATATATTCTCAAGAAGCATTTGAAAATGAGGAACAAATTACAAAGAAATGAGCAAAGTGTACAATGCTTATGATTTTATTTCCTTTCTCTGAACAGGCTCTGGGGCTCCTGACTCTAGCGTAGATTATCAAGGTCCTGCTGCAGCTAATCTATGACATCAAAAAAGTGATTAAAAAGGAACATCAACAGTTCCAAGATTAGTGCTGGAAGTTCATTAGACTAGACTGCCTGAGTACGAGTGGGATTTGCTCTGCTATTGTGTCTAATTATTCCTCATGGTTTCTCCTTCCTGTTATGAGCTTGTTTAGGGAGAAAAAGAGAGAGTGAGAAAGAGGAGGGAGGAAGGGGGATGGTGAAGATTTGCTTAAATGGCTCACATCCTTGACAGTGCACAGACCTTGACTACAGAAAATAGCTGTTATGTTTCACTGATTGCATTATGTTGTTATGGCAACTGAAGTTTTTAAAATGATGAAAAGAAATGGATAGCACATAAAAAGCTAAGTAATTAGGCTTAATGGTGGAAACAGCCCCAACAGGAACTGAAACGCCATGGAGAAAAAGGAATCTTAACTTCAGGAGTGTGCACTTTAAACAGAGAGATCTCTTTCCCATGGAGTGTCCTCTCTATTCTCTCAGTCTGGCTAGTCCAGTCCAGGGAACAGCTGATTAATCTGGTCTCAGTCTTTGATAGAGCTGTTTGTTCCCTGGTCTCAGCATCACTTCTTGCCCAAAGAAAGGTGGAGAAGACACTGAGAACGGTTTCCTTCCAAGGACATTGTTTGCCTTATCTATTTTTCACAGTCCTAAAGGAGCACTGGTGGGTTCCCTTCAACTTCTCCATCCCAAAGTCTCTGTCAGCATTCACAAACTGCAACTCACCACCCATCGGGGTTGAAAAACTATTTTGTTTTCCCTTTAAAGAACACCTTGGGGTGCTGCATTCACAAGTTCCCATCACACAGATTTTCCTGGGCTATCATCACAGGATCCTGGCGTGCCCCGAGGAGGACAAAAGACCATGTTGTTCTACTCACAGTGAACAACACGTCTTGACAGGCCCCTGCCTTCCCAAAAGATTGCCACTTGAAACAGGGCACATGATAGAGAAGGAGAGGGAGCTATTGCAGAGCAGTTGGAAAGCAATCCTTCCAGAGGCAGGGATGGATCAACAAGGAAAATGTACAACAGCAAACCCTCATATTCTGGCTTTTCACAAGGAGCTGGAGAGCACTGGATTAGAAATGGAAAGAGCAGCAGTGTATCTTAGATGGACAATGACTGTGTGTGAAAGAAAGATGTAGCAGTTTGGATATGCTGCTATGAAAGAAGAATATTAAGCCAATAAAAATGACTAATATTGCATCAATATTCCCCTCTCCATCAGTAGAAAGGCCTGTAATCACACATTTATGAGTATCCACACTGCTTGCCCTTTGCAGCTACCCTTGGCTGCCAGTTGGGAAGAGAGATATATTCTTTATCTCTGACAGTTATTACATTTTATAAAGAAAAATCAAGTCACTAAGGAGTTTTCTGACAACTGATAAGGTCTAACTGTTCTTTTACAGTCCCTTCCTGATCTAAGTGGCTGAGCTGCTGAACTGGAAATACTTGCTCTCAGCTGACAATTGACATGAGAAGGTTGAGCTGTAGAACTGGAAGGGCAATTTTCTGTGTAATCTATGCTATTTATTGTTTTAGTATGGGCATATTTTTCACCAGTTTGATTGAACGCTTGTCAAAGCAGGGACTCTGGGAAGTTTTCTCCTACTAAGTGTTAAAGCTCCTTGGTTACAATAAAAAATTCAAGTAAAACTGTTTGGTTAAATAAATAAGTGACCCCAAACCCAAACCGTTCCAGATAAAGGGACCATATCAGGGTATTAACTCATTTCATAGATGGGAATCTGAAAAGGACCAGAGCTATGGTCCTGCCAGGCCTTATGCAAGTGCTCAGCACTGCCAATACATGTCATCTCCCAAAGTCAACTGGACTATTGCTGTAACAGAACTAAAGCCCATGGGTAAATATTTGCAGGATTAGGGCCCAGGTACTCAGCCTCTCGATTCAGCAGGCTGCACCATGTCAAGCACACGAGGAGTCCCACTGAAAGCAGCTGGATTTCTGTCTTAGAAAAGGTAACAACTGTGGTTATTGTTACAGCAGGCAGAGAAGTCAGTTTGGTCTAATCACACATGCCAAGAGCTCAGCACCTGCTGTACCAGAGCCTGCCCCAGAGATTAAAGGTGGGAATTTCAAAAACATCAAAGGCCCAATGCATGCTGAAAATCAGTTCATTCACAGGCTTAAAGATACACTTTAATCCAAAATGGAGGCTTTTGAAAATTCAGCCCAGCAGTTAGCATTGCCCCCACTCAAACTCTTCTTGCTAGCCAGCAGCTTTCCTCTTTCCAGCTCCCTCTAAGGACTCACTCAGCTGTTCTTCCCACCTCGCAGTAACCCAGGAGTTATCTGCGTGAGGCCCAGGCTGATGGATCACCTTCCCTGCTCACAAACTACCAAGACTGAGAGCTTTTACCTGTTGACACAGCACTTGCCTACTCAGCAAGCTTACTGTATTCCTATAACTCAGCCACAGCTTTTGGGGATGCTTGTGCTTACACAGAAAAATACTCTTAAAAGCCTTGCCCCCTTCCTATTAAGCCCTCTCCAAGCCTGGTAATTGCTTTCCCTCCTGCATGCACAGAAGTGGCAGCAAACATGATTTAGTAGTTCGGGGAGTTGGTCTGTGTTCCTGGTCAGCTCGTGTGCCTGCCTGCATTATGTGGGGAGGTGTATTTTAATTCTCCAGAGGAGGGAGGGGGGAAGATTGGTGAAGTGGCAGCGAATCCATCTACACAGAATGAAAAGCACTGAGCCAGGAAGGCTTTGTAACCCTTACTGCCAGGGTTTGTGTCCTCCCTTTCGGAACAGCAGATAAAATAAGCATTGCTTTGTTCGTTTATTATTACTTTGTGAGTAGTATCCCATTCCCACCTGGTCCTAAAGAGCTTATCCTCAAACCTGGACCCAAAACAATTCATGTCTGTCCAGTGTGCCGACACAGAAAACGACCATGCCTTTTAAGTAGAAGCAGGTCTTGGAGATGGCTCTCTAACATAACCTTTGTGAGTGCACAGCAGAGATGGATGTGGGTTCCCATTCCCTCCTAGCCAGGAGAAGTCTGATAGAGGAAAGGGAAGGAAGACAGTCTGTGCACAGGGACCCTGCAAGAAACTAAGGTGGTCATCTGACATACTGTTAATGGAAAGGTGCTGAAGGCAGATGTTGAGAACAAAAAGTGAGAGGAAAGTAAGGAAAAGAAGATGCTGAACTAGGTGTTAAAACAATGCTGAATCCACCTCAGTAGCCAAGGACATGGACAGAGACAACAACTCCTGTAACAATGCAACTTGAGATGATTTTTACTTGCTGAAGGCCGAGCCCAAAAGCTTGGTCTGTGGCAGCGCTGCAGGAACAGATCTTTTTTTCCCTGAATACCTCGAGGTACAGCAGAATCACAGAAAAAACAAATGGTGTCTAGTGGGAGTAATTCTTCGGTGTGTGGTTCATTCCAAGAGCTACAAAACCTTTCAGTGCTGCTGACACTGTAGCAACAGAGTCTTTTAGCTCTCAAGGTCACCAGCTTGGCCTTCCAGTTTGGAGGATGAAGGCAGCCATTGCACAACTCTGTCTTTGAACTGATGTGCATATACACCAGGGCATGTTAGCTTTGCCTCACATTACAAAAACTGTGTTCCAGGTCTCTGAAAACTTAATGACATGCAACCCTTTTAGTTTGCTGCTTCAGAATAATCCACCTATTCTAGGAAAGCATGGAGTCAGCCAACAAAAACTCACACCACAACTGCAATCGCTCTCCTCATGTCGAAATCTTATGCCATGCATAGCTCAGTGTTGGGAACGTGCCCCCTCTCTTCAGTTCAACCTCCATCCTGACCTGTTAATCTGCTCTCACCTTCTTTGTGAATTTGTGATGGTAAGAAATATCTATCAAGTACTACACTGAGGCCATTTTATTAGGCTATACAGCATGTGTCGTTGCTATTTAAGTCATATAAACTGAATTGCTTAGCAGGTTGTAAAGGTCCTGCTGCTGAAGGTCTGCTGACAGAGCTACTGTCTATCTCTAATTTTAAGTATTAGCTGCATGTCGGTGTCTTCTGGAGATGGAAGGCAGCAATCTTTTTACCAAAGGATGGTGGTTAGTCAGTGTATTGCTATGCAGAGTCAGTGCATTACTATGCACAGCAGAACACAGCCACAACAGCTAGATGTCAAAAGAGAATTACAAACGGTGATTTGCCCCTCATACGTGCACATAAGCAAGTTAACAAAAACACCTGGCTTGTGCCTGCCAGCAATTTCTGTGTGTAACTCTTCTGAAGTGGGCTCCACCACCACTGCACTATGACCTGAGCAAGGTAAATAACAACCCACGCCAGCTCACGCTCTGTTATAGAGGTGAGACTCACACAGAGACTACACCACAGAGCTTCCCATCTTAACAGGCAGGGGAAACCCCAACAACCCTGCAGGGACTTTGTGCCAGTGAAGACGGTCAATGAGGCAGTTCCTCAGCATGCCGACACAACAGCAGCGGTCAGTCTGCCTTGCCCAGAAAGACAAGTGATTACTGTCAGGATCCCATGGAAAAGCAAGCTGGAGAGATATTACCTGTGACACCAGCACAGGCAGTGGGGAACTGAGGGGCTCTCCTGCCTCTTCGGAGGCATCCCCAAAACCACCCAACTGAAGGCCATCATTGTATTGTTTCAAGGAGAGTCATGTTTTTCCTTGGCTGCTGCACTCATGGCTTGGAGAGGAAGTCATCTAGGCACGTCACAACAGTCACGTCCACTGCCCTTCCTTCCACCCCTTCCTCCTGCCATGCTCTGCAATGCATGGATGCAGAAATATCCCTCACTGGACCACCAGTGCAGCCCAGTGCATCCCTCCCAAGGACCCTGCACGCTCTCCCCTCCCCACCACAATTCCAAGGTGTCTTTGTGCCTCTCTGTTCTATCTCTCAGCTCTTGCTTTATTTCTCTCCACTTCCAAGCTTTAGAAATATTTAATCAAGGGAGGATTTAGATTTAAACCAGTGCAGCAGGTGAAGCTACATGCTGGGGAGTACTTAACCCCTACTACGTGCTACTCGCTGAGTGTGTGCTCCGACCACTGCGACTGCACTCGCACTCTCAGTCAGCTGCTCTGTCCACTAGACTTTCTTGCAAGAGCAAGTAGAGAAACTAAAAAGGAATAGACTTTTAAAAAGAAATATCAATCTACTTTCTGTCTCACTCTCTTCACACTGCTTTACAACTAATGGTTAGACCTAATACCTCCTATTCAGAATAAATAACAGGGTTATTATCTTACAGCACAGCACTGAAAGTCTCTTTGCCCTATGAAATCTCTCTGTAAAGGATGCGGAGCTGAGAGCGTACAAGTTCATTAAAGAAACAGGGTGACAAAATTGTTTCCTGTTCATATAATACTCTTTATAAGCCGTCTTTTCCCCTGCTGTTCTATAGGACAAAATACCACGTGCAAAATTTTGTGAGCAGCAGAATCCAGGTAAAAACGGGTCCATTTGGTAAAAAGGTTCCCTTTTTATTTTGACCACTTCAATTTAATTTTCCTATTATTTGCTTACATTTTGAAGAAACAAAACCCTCCATTAAACCAGAAATGAGAAGTCTTCCCCTTAACTAGTTAATTCCCTGACACTTTCTTCCCTTAAACAAAGGTCAAAACACTTTGCAGTTTTGAAGCTTTTCCAGATTTCACTGTGTTGAGGGTATTACTACAAAAAACTCAATGCAGCCAGCAAAAAGGCCTTGTTTTTGATGAACTTTTCTAATCAGGGATTTTCCTCCTGAAAATCTCTGGCCATCTCTCTGAGGATGAGCCCTGCTGAACTGTAGCTGAGGTTCCTCCTCAGTGACTGTGCCTTAGGCACGGGGCTGGGGCCCAGTAGATGGCCCCCTTTGACAAGGCTCCACCGAGCAGGTCCTCCAGAGCTTATCTCACGCCACCTCCCAGCACCTCCACCCAACAGGAGCCCAACATTTTCAGATGACTATCGATTTTATAAAGATTACACCAAGCTACCTTCATCAACAGCACAAAATGAGCAATGTGCTGCCCTGCCTTCCTGATCAACTGGTCTTTCACAAACACATAACACTTTCTACCCTTCAGCAGGAAAAGGAAAATTCTACTCACATCACAATTATTTTTCAGATTTTTCTTTCACCAGTAAAAAGTGTACACTCCCTGTATGAGAAAAGCTCTCTCTGCTGCTCTGGTATTACAGAAAGACTTTTTTATCAGAGCAAATCCAAGCTGTAGGGCTCCTCTACTGCATCAACAGTACCATATTTTAGCAACATTACCAATACTTCTTAAATTGAGACTGACAAACTCTTACATTGTCAAAGGATCTACTACTTCTCACAACCAGTCTATCTTCATTGAGGAATCAATAAAATAAATATTTTTAGTCTCATGGGTCAAAGGGCAATTTCTAGCCCTGTAAGAAGTAAAAGAAGGAAGTGCTGTAGCAAATTCAGGAGCTGATTCAATGACAGCAGTTAATGCAAAGTTACCACTGCTATCAAGAAGATGTGGTCAGGCAATTATCTTTGATCTGTCAAATGCCATATGATTTCTATATTCTAACCCAGAAAAAGCTAATGTTTCTAGGATGTGAAAAATAGTATGTTTCAAATGATTCCTTATTTTTCACCCCCACACCACAGCTATTGCCCAATATGGTAATATTTGCATATATGAGCCAGACAATGCATTCTTTGCATGGTTTCATTTTCTACTCAGATCCTGAACCTCTGGGCACTGATTACATTAAGCACATACTTGACTGTCACTCCCATTTTTCTTGGAGCCAAAAAATAGGCAAGTAAGAAAACTTAGAGGCACTTTCCTGAATGAGACAAACTTTCAATGAGAAAAACTTCACCAGGGACAAAGTCCATTGGCATGAAATGCTGATACAGCTTCCTTGACTGGAAGCCACACTCTCACTCCAGCAAAGAATCTGGTCTTACATCTACCCACGTCAAAAGGTACTGAGCAAATTGATTCTGCTCTCCTGGAGACTTTCTCCAAAAAATTCTCATTCTAGCCATGTTGTTTTCCACCCGTGTCTCCTCCTCTAATTCTCCATTTGCTCTGGCTACATCTGCACAGGCAATTTAACTCACTCGTGTCCACACAAAATGTTTCTATATGGCTCAGAAATTAAATCCAGCTCTTAAGCTCTGGCCTTTCCGGAATGCTGGCACCCTGGCACTCTATAGATATGGCATATAGTTGGCCAGGGATCTGATCCCAGGCAGGAACACATCCGGAATATGTTTTAGTCATATCAAAGCCAGTTTGCTTATGTAAGTCTGGCTCCCAGGACAACTTTCCAAGCCCTTCAGCAGACCCAAATCTTTTACTACATCGACTCCCAACTGAGTTTCCAGACATATTCCTAAAATTTATTCTGTCTGTCTTCCTGGAGAGGTGCTGAGTGAAGGAACTGGTCAGATGGCAGCAAAGTTGAAGCAGAGGAGACATCTGTTGGCTGAAGTGGCCACAGAATCCCAGCTCCTTCCTTCACCCCACTCTGGACCCAAGAATGACACCCAGATGGTAAGTTTAAGGATTTGCACATAACGTCCCAAAGCCTGGAATCAGCACTAGGGGTAAACATGCTTTAAAAGAGCTCCCACGACCCCTGAGTTTTCAGCATCTCTTTTGTCTTGCCCTTCCTTTCCCACAAGAGCCATGGAAGTAGGGGCTCCTTATTTATAGTCCCCCTGACTTTCACACTGGTCTTCGTGCAACTCTTTCTGGAAACACGCTTTCTTCC
>VYZQ01044905.1:8707-19007 GCA_013400655.1 Mystacornis crossleyi
TTTTGTTTTTTTTTTTTTTTTTTTTTTGTTTTTGTATTTGGATGCTCTGCTGACCTTAACAGGGTGATTTGCTTAGTAAGGCAAGCAGAATTTACCTCTAGCTCTTCTTTCCTGAATTCTTTGTCTTGTAGTATCCCTGTCACAACCACAGCAGTAAACCAGAGGTACAAATCTGAATTAAGTAGAAGATAAATAAGAATGAGTGAATTTTAATATTAAAACCCCCTTGATTTTATAAAATACATACAATAAAAGGAGAACTATATTCACACAGGATTTTTTTACTGCAGTATTTTCTTCTTTACACTCTGCTGCTTGGACAGTTATAAATTTGATTTGGTTTCATTAGTTTAATAATTTGTCTTATGGATTAGTAAGTATAGATTCTTACTTTTTTTTTTTACTTTAAAGAATATATTGTAAAATAAAAATTCAAATGACAAAACTATTGTGGCTTTTTACAGCAGATCTTGTGGTTTTCATTTTGTGGTAAGCGCTGCAACACAAATATATTAATACTAACAAATATGTCTGAATTCCCAACTTGTTAGAATGCTAAAAGCTGGGTTTTGGTCATCTGTACATGATGTGAGGTCATCTGTACATGATGTGATATGTTAGAGTACCTGTTTGTAAAAGTGAAGAGCATTATTCTATTTTTACATAATTCTGGGCCTTTGATAAATGGTGATTGTTATGATTATTATTTTGACTACATGAAATAGAGATAGTAAAGGAGAGATGTTGGTAACTTAAAAAAAGAAAACTTCATAAGTTTAACAGCTTTACTCTCTGCTTACAGAAATGATGGTAAATTTAACAAAAGCCAAGGTGTGAACAGATAAAGGAGATTTAAATAAGCCCGGCACTCTTAACTAACTAAAAGATGTCTTGATATATGTCTTTCTGATCATGTTTGACATATCTAGGTCATATTCTCTGAAGACTATTATTAGAGATTTAACCTTGGGTAATTGTGCAGTGTATTTTCTTCAGAGTAATTTTTGATCAGGTAGATGAGACAGTGGAAATTTGTGTGTGTTAAAGTGCTTGTAATAATTTGGGAGTCTAGTTAGAAGATCTGGTGTCAGCCACCTGAGTGGAAGGTGAAATGTACTGTTCCGTGGTGTATCACAGAAGATTTACCTGTGCACATTTTGTCAGCTGTTGTAAAATTCTATTTTTTTGGAAGCTGGGAATGTGGAAGAAATGACCTGTTAAATTTTCAAATAAGATACGCTTCAGGAGGATGTTGTGCACTTTACAGCTAGCAGAGCTGTTGAAGTGTACTTGCACATTTGATCTCTCTGATGATATGTTATATATAATGGAGGAAAGTAGAGTCTGGGAATATCTACAGCTTTAATTGGCTGTGTTTCTTCTTCTGTCTCAGCCCATCCTCTCCAGCCTGTGTCGGTTGGACATTTTTAACCCACTAGGGCACATGCTTTCTTTGAAATACAGAATCTGTGTGAATAGAAAAAACGGGAATTACCTAGCAGCCTTGGTTCCTGTCTAGTTTCAGCGGTCTGGCTTTCAGTGTGATGCACAAATATTTGTTAAGACATAACTATAGGGTAGGAACTCCATAAGCTGGATTTGCCAGTCAATAAAATATTTAACTAGTCTGTGCACGGGAGCTTTCCTTCAGTGGCACAGCTCCCTGAAGGAATAAAGAGCTTGAAGCTGGAGCAGAGGAGACTAAGCCAGTCTGATTGTATGGGTTCCTTCTGCCCTTACTTCACTGAACTATAGAACTAAAACCAAACCAAAACAAACCCTCCCATCATCCTCCTCACAAGATACTGCATGTCTGTACATCACCAGTAACATTCATGTAAATGCTGTTCCCAGGGCTGCGTGTCTTGATTGAGAGAGTAAAAGAACCTCAGGAAGCGTACATGGGAGGTAGAAGATTGAGTTTATTTCTTCTCTTACAGCACATCTCAGCTGGGGTCTTCTGTTTGTCAGTTTGTGAGTGACTGCAAAGGAATGGAAGGGAGGTGGGGAGCTTGAAACACCATGGCTGGAGCTGTGACTTGTTGGAGGTTTTACCTGAGCTTCCCGTGCCCTGTGCTCTGTGAGAGATGCAAAGACACCTCGAGTGACAGCTGATGTGTGTCAGTAAGGGAATCTTTTAGATTAAAACACTGGGTGGTAATTAATCTTCAGCCAGCTGGCCTTCATTTTGAAGAGAAGATTGCTGTGTTAGAAAAGAGAATTTTAACCCCTAGAGAGCAGGAAACGTGTGACAGGGGAGATGTGTTGTCGTCAGAGACAAACTCGGAGCTCAAAAGCCTTCTGTATGTGCTGCAGGGGAGGGCTGGTGTCCAAGTAAATGATGCTTAGGCACTTTGCTGAAATACCTTTAAAACTGCTAGAGCAAGGAGACAATGGTCTTCCAGTAATTCCCAGTTTGGTTTGATGGTTCCTGTGCAAGTGATGGACAAGGTGCAATGATCACTGATCACTGTCAGCTGCGATGCTGGAGTCTTCACACAGATATTAAATAGGAGAGATACAGAAGCTCTTCTCTTTCCTGGAGAAGGTACAGGTGTGACAATGTCCTTTGCTGTGCTGGCCATGTCGTAGGGCTGGTAAAGTCTGCAGCCTTCCCTGCATGTGCTTTTTCACAGTACTTGGTCTCTGTGGTGATAGCCAGAGAAATAAAGGTTGGGTGCTTTGCTGAAACGATGGTGGTTGTTCCACTTCTGACTCTTGCAGGCACTGTACGTAAGTGATGGTGGTGTTGGCTGAGTGGTCTCTGAAAAATCGGATTAATTTTCATTTCCTCAGAAAAATTTGTGGTATCGTAATTACTGATTCCTCTCCTGCAATTCCTGATCACAATTTCTGAATTACTTGTCACTTCAAAATAGCAGATGTGGCATTTATGGAACAGAATGTTACATAATAATGAGGACATAAGTTGCCTACTTAGTTGAGGCTAAGACAATGTTATCTTACTTTTTTTCCTGTTTTGGAATTTATCCACAAAGATTTTTCTTTCATAGTACAGTTGTATTTCCTGGAAATGACCAACAGCAGGTAGCCCAGCTGCACAGTCCTTGAAAGAGGTAGGACAGCTCAGCTTGCCNTTTCCTCAGAAAAATTTGTGGTATCGTAATTACTGATTTCTCTCCTGCAATTCCTGATCACAATTTCTGAATTACTTGTCACTTCAAAATAGCAAATGTGGCATTTATGGAACAGAATGTTACATAATAATGAGGACATAAACAAGTTGCCTACTTAGTTGAGGCTAAGACAATGTTATCTTACTTTTTTTCCTGTTTTGGAATTTATCCACAAAGATTTTTCTTTCATAGTACAGTTGTATTTCCTGGAAATGACCAACAGCAGGTAGCCCAGCTGCACAGTCCTTGAAAGAGGTAGGACAGCTCAGCTTGCCACAGGATTCAAAATGACTCTTAGATGTCAGTACAGTAATGCATTCCTTGTTTTGGTGGGAGTGATCTGTACCATGGCTCCATGAAGGGAAAAATGAGCAATACTCAGCTTTTTTGCAGTGATGGTAAATTCAAACGGAACCACTTTCATTTGGGGAAAGTGAAAGCGATTAATTGAAATCTTTAGGAGGGCAAAAATATATTTTAGACAGGTGGAAACTACATTGTTAAAATTGAAAAAATTGCCTCTCTTTAACCTGCTACATTTACCCTGTTTCTCTTTTTGACTTCTTTGCTTGCAAAGCACAGGCACACTGTACCATCCCTTCATGCTTTGCTATATTACAGTATTTTTAGCATTTGGTCCACTTTTCTGTGTTGAAGATCACAGTTGATTTTCTTTTTCTTAATAGTGTCAACTAAACTACAAAATAAAAAATACTTGTTTCTCTTTAAAAAAAAAGGGAAATGCAGGAGTACTAACTAGTTGGTTGCTTGATTGCATATATAAAGTGAAATACAGGTAAGGAAACCTCAGCTTAGATGTACTGAAAACTATTGCAAACAAAGGAGATTTTTGTCTACNAGGAGGGCAAAAATATATTTTAGACAGGTGGAAACTACATTGTTAAAATTGAAAAAATTGCCTCTCTTTAACCTGCTACATTTACCCTGTTTCTCTTTTTGACTTCTTTGCTTGCAAAGCACAGGCACACTGTACCATCCCTTCATGCTTTGCTATATTACAGTATTTTTAGCATTTGGTCCACTTTTCTGTGTTGAAGATCACAGTTGATTTTCTTTTTCTTAATAGTGTCAACTAAACTACAAAATAAAAAATACTTGTTTCTCTTTAAAAAAAAAAGGGAAATGCAGGAGTACTAACTAGTTGGTTGCTTGATTGCATATATAAAGTGAAATACAGGTAAGGAAACCTCAGCTTAGATGTACTGAAAACTATTGCAAACAAAGGAGATTTTTGTCTACTTTGTGGGGTTCAGGAATTCCAAGAAGCAGGCTGGCTAGCACATCTGGGGTGGGGTCCTGCAGGAGCTTTGGGCAGATGTAACCAGCTTGCCTTACTGCAAAGGTGGGGTCTCACCTTGGCTGCCTTCACTTCCATCTGCCTGCTCCACTGTTTCGGTGTGCTGGTTCCATACCAGTAAATGGTAACTGTAGTTAGGCTGGCCTATTCTTTAGTAACTGTTTATATTTCCTCATTTTACACATAATGGCATTCAGATTTCTGAGAAACAGCAAAGCAAAATGTATAAAGAGGAATTTAGTTTTAGGAAGCTGTATGTTGAAAACTGTAAATATTTTTTCTTGTTGGAAGTTAATATTTGTTCTAGTGTCAGTATTTTGGAAATAATCTTGTATTTTGTTGACTTTATCATCATCTGGTGAGCATGATGCATAATGTTCTTGAATGCCTTGGATATCTTGATATGGGTGGATAGCCATGTATGATTTACATCTATTTCACCAATCTGAGATCAGAACAGAGGCAGATGAAACTAAATAGAAGAGCAGTGATGGAAACCAAACAGCTCCAAATCATCCCTTGTCCTTTTCCAGCTGCTGTGCACGCTCCCTCCTCCTACAGCTGCTTCTTGGGAGCAGAAGTTAACTGCGTATGAACATTGCACTTTAAACATGTAAATGGTGAACTTTACTCTTCCAGGGATTAACATAGCTGATCAATTCATATGCAAGGCAATCTTGAATCCTTTAAACAATTTAAGAGTTCTTAAAAGTGAAACAAAACTCTCAAAGGTATTTAATTCTTTTCCGTATGAAACTTTTCTCGAGCAAGCTCTGATAGAAGAGAAAAGCCCTTCTGAAGGTGTGCAGGCATGTAGCTAGGGCATGTTTTTTCAGGCCTTTGAACTGGGTTAGGAATGTGTCTCAAGATGGAAGAATGAATAGTTACTTGGTGCTTTTAGCCTCTGGGCTTGAAACTCGCAAGAGGAATGTTATTGTGTCTTCAAAGCCTGTTTCACACAAGCCTTTGTTGAGCAGGAACTTGGAGAGTCTTTGTATTATCATGCACACAACAAAAAGAGCCAGCCACCCAATTTGATCTAATTGGGCGGCAGTGGTGAGATGTTTCTTCAGTAGGAAGGCTCTGGAAAATGGGGTGCATATTTTTAATTAGGAAATACCCTTTAGAATGAAGGGATTGCCTACACAGATATTTACCAGCTTGCTAAAACTCTCTAATTATACTGATGCAATTCCCCATATGCACATCCCCTCTTTTTCCCTCTTCCCTATGTACTGCTTTCCCAGGAAGAGAGCAAATATTTACATTTCTTTTAAATTCTGTTTTGACCCTGAGGTGGTGGTAGCACATCCCTGGAGAAGGCAAGCTGAGTTTGAGAAAATGGGGTGGTTCAGGTTGAAGTAATTTTTGTCTTGCTTTCTCAAAAATAAACCTGTATTCAGGACTAAGTATGCCGTAATATACTACCTAAATTAAGACAGAACTTTCACTCAGCGTAACTACCAAATGTTTAGAGGAAATAAACCCATTGCTGTAGCGAATATGAGTGGGATTTGAAGTGCTAAAACCTCATTTTTGAGAACAGCAGCTGCTTCAGTAGATACCCAGAAAAATTAGTTTTCATTTTAGTGTGAGCAGCCTAATATTTATTCAAAACTGAATGAAATCAACAGAAAAGATAGGAAAACAGCTTTCCTTTCTTAAGTTTTCTGGTAACAAAACCCCGAAGAACTCTACAAAATCAGAAATTTTGAATTCCACAGTAGCCAAGTTCGCTCAATTTCACCTACCAAAGAGAGAGGAGGCTTAAAAAAAAAAATTGGCTTTAAATGCAGCATTTATTTTGTTAAATAACTTCCTTATGTGTTTAGAGATTGTTAGTTTTCATCCTGTTTTTCATTCAAACAGAGCTTGAAAAGTCTTAATATAATATAGCTGTGTTAGTCATTAATTTCATGTCAAGAATTTGCATAAATATACATTAACAGTATTGTCTAACCAGGGACGATATTAAATGCTAAATTAAAGGTTATATTGCAGATCATCATGATTTAGTGGTTACTGGTGTTTGAGAATGACCATTAAGGACATAAAAAAATAAATTTCCTCATTTGCTAATCTAAATTTGATTATTTTAATCACTTTAATTTGAATTAATCCACCGTGAAGCTAAGTGTCAGTATGTACATGATAATTAAATGTATTTGAACTGATATGATCATGCAGAAATGAAGTGTAGGCACAGAAAAGACCTGGTTACAGGATGTCGCCTGATGCAGAAGAGCAGGAGCAGACAATCCATGAAATGTTAGGAAGTTGGGTGGGGGAGAGGAGAGGGCAAAACCACAATTACAGAAAAGTGATGGTTAAATATATAGAAGGATAAGAGTGACAGGCGTGCTGTGTAAATTGGCCAGCTCCTGGGTCTTCTCTAAGAGAAGTTCCGCAAGGTTAGAGAAGGGGAAGTTGTGTAGGAAGGGATACAGTGGCAGAGTGAGCAGAAAGAGAAATTGGAATAATGCCGGGAAGCTCAGATTTCAGTTGATGTAATTGGGCTTTAATGGTTTGAATGATTCATAATCTCTTAGCTTGATAGGCTGTTATAAAATTTTAAACATAGGTATGAATGAAGCCTTGTGCTGATAACATTGTGGGATTGCAGCAGTGGAAAGCGTTGATGTGCCAAGAATTGTCAGAGGAAAAAAATTCCTCTAAAATATAACGTGTTCGTAAGTTTTGTGTAGGCATATTTTGGAGGAAGGTTTGAATGATCCTTCTGCATGAATGGGCTATGAATTATTTTTCACCTTGTTGTGGAAGGGGAGGAATCTCCAATTAATGTAAATTGCTGTACCTATTTGAGGTTGGTGGGACTAGGGCAGCATGCCTCAGTTTAGAATGTGTCCCTTTAACAGTTTTTCTTTCTTTTTCTGGAAGCTGTTAACTACACTGTTCAATTTGAATTAATAATGAGTCACCATTAATTTTAATTAGCTATAGTAATGAGTTAGCTCTAAAGGGCTACAAAATGATCTGTAATTCAATGCCTAATTTATCTCCTACCTTGGTTATTTCATCTTTTCCAAAACTTCTTCTCCTGAAGATTGGTGAGATGTTTGATCCGTCTTGATTCAAGGTTGTTTACATCTATGTTTCTTAGAGTAGCTCATCAATTTTTATTCCTTTATCAAGTAACTCCTGTGATGTTAATCATGGATTTGGGTCACATTTCAGCATTTGCATTTGGGTGAAAGGAACAGGTAAAAGCAAAGTACTGTTAGCAGGATTGCTTCATGCATAGAAAAAGGACTTCAGAACGCGTAGTGGTAGCCTTTGCATTACAGGACTCCTGTTATTTGTAGGACTTTGCAACCTGTTTGTGTTTTTAACTGATGCACTCTTGTAGAAGCTTCTTACTATTTGTCACTGTAACTTTTTGAAAGGTTTTGCTTTGGTTTTATGAAGTCAAGAGTGATAGAAATCACTGTCTGGAATCTGTTTCCCTGGCTTTATCTGCATATCCTTTGCTGATACTTGCAGCTTTTACCATTGTTGCGACTTTCTCTCTTCTGATTCTTTAGGCTCAGTTCATGCAGGTACATCTTACAGAATTAAGGCCAGGGAGTTACTGCAGTGAGTATGGGCAATCACTGCACTTCAGAAGCAGAATGCAGGACACAGGTTTACCATCAGCTTAAAGTAATGGAAGGTCACCCTGTTGTTTCTGTGTCCTTGACCATGTATTCCTCTGGCGAGTTATTTTTGGCATCATCAGGGGAGCACTTGAAAATGTATTTAGGAGGCAATCGGGAAGCATTTCTCTAGACAGTAGCTAGCTCCTGGTTTGGTTAAAATCAACTGTGAAACCTCATCGGCTATATTCTTCCAGGCAGCAGATCTTCAAGTAGAACACCTTATGTGTTTAGTGCCTTACACTGCCCTTGAAACCACAGTGGTCTTGGCCTACACTCCTGCTGCTTCTGCCTGGGTTCTCCTTTGCCAGCTGCAAGAGCTGTGTCTGACACTGTCTGCAGGGCTGCTGTGAAACTGTGCCTTCAGTGAGGTGTCATCCTGAGCAGCTGCAGTACCAGTCCCTCTCAGCCCAGGGAGCCTTTGCAGGTGTGCTGGGTTAGAATCTGAGAGGATTTATCAGAGTGGGTTTGCTTCTTCACTCACCCTGGAGGTGCTAATTTGAAGTGGGAGTGCAGTATAAGTGTATTTATGCTGTTAGAAAAAAACCCACTTCTCAATTATGGCTTGTTTTGGTTCAGGTGAAAAAACAGTAGTCGGTATCTGAGAAAAGACATCTTCTACTGGCAAACTTGTGCTTGCTGCTTTAGTATTCATGCTAGTTTAGTTCTCTGTGTTAGTCGTCTTCTCAAACAAACATTTTCTGCCAGAACCCAAATCCACACTGACAAATTAGCCTCTGTACTTTAGATAAGGTCATATATATACGTGGAAAATATTTTCAGGTGAAAATGAAAAATACATGCAATGGCTTCAGACAACCGTCTTCCAGGCCTTCTGGTATAGTTACTCAAGATGTCATATGAGAAACAGGCAGGGTTCCCACCTTTCTGCCCCCAATTCTCAGTCAAATTTAGTGATTATAGAAGGATTCAATAAGTAACTGACTCCAATATTCAATAAGTAACTGGCTGTGATAGAAGGAAACATCAGGTTTCCTAAAACATTTCCTACTGGTCTCACAGCAATTCAGATGAGCCTGTGGAAGAAAATTTTTATTCTTTTATTAAAAAAATCTCTTGTATGTTTTTCCCCAGTGGTGTATTACAAAACGGGATGTCTGTTGTCCGGCAGATGTGTGAGTGTAAAAACAAAACTTTCTTTTAACTATTTGTTGTACTTCTGACATTATGATCTACATTAAGAAGTAACCTCTTAAAGACAGCTCTGCCTTTCTGCTGCTCTATGCAATGTTTCCAGATGTATTTGGGTACAGTTGGAACACTAAAATGCTCCAAAAGCTACAACAGTCATCTGTAGCTTGGCTTTGGTTTTTCCCTTTGCTTCAGTTTTCTGTAGCTTTCTGTTTTAAGCCTTATTTATTAATAAATGTTACTGCGTTCTGCCTATTTTTTCAAACTACTGTGTCATTTATTTGGCAGGAGAGGAGGAAGGTTAAAGTTCTCCTTACCTCCTCCCCTTCTCTCCAGTGAAATTTTTGATTGTTCTGTTTAATGAGTCATTTTCTCTACAGCTGAAGTTAATTTAGTGGCTAATCCAAGCAGTGAGTATTTTCTGAGTGAGGAAGTGAGAAAACTTTCAATTCTTCCCCCTCTTTTCAAATACAAAGGTGTGTCTTGGGTGTTTCAAAAAAATCATGGAAGAGAACAGTGCCTGTTGGAGTTACGGTATCATTTAACAGTTGGTTACAAAACATCCATTGACTTCATGGGAGTTAAGTGTCCTCAGAGTAGAGTGGGTGTAGGTAGGCTTTGCAGTGCTGTAGTGCTGCTGTATGTGCGGAAATGCTCTTTTCCAAGGGTTCTTTATCAGTATGTAAAAGCTGATAGTGAATGCTATTGAACTCTTAGTTGCTCTAATTCTTTCTTTCCTGCGGAAGTGTGCGTGTGCATTAGAGTGAGTTGTGTGCTTTGGGCTGTTGAAGCCAATCTGGTCAGGAGCATTGTTTTCCAGAGAAAAAGGATAATCAAAATTTTGGAATGAAAATCACTTGTGAAATATTTCTGACATGTATGTCATAGATTTGTAAAATCTGTTTCATATCCTTCTGTTTGCTGAACATAGGGTGTTCTGGTTTGGCTGAATAGTACCAAGTTATTGTATAGCAGTGTCCTCACACACAAGGCTTTGATTAAGCATGAACAATATATTAAAGGCTGGGCTACATACAAAC
>VYZQ01044905.1:19145-45401 GCA_013400655.1 Mystacornis crossleyi
AAAAATATATTAAAGGCTGGCCTACATACAAACTTGCATAGAGAAACAAAAAGTGCGAATTAAGAAAGTTAGCATTTTAATACAAGTGTTTCAATACCATGCATAGTAGTGGCTCGTCTGGGCAAATGAAAGGGATGGCATAGAGTGAAAGATTCATTTAGACCTTTGGGGAAGACACAGAGACATTTCATACCAGATCAGGGTTGCTTGGGTTTTTTTTTTTACAACTGGGTATAATTTTAACCAAGGGTCAGTTCAGTGACTTTGTTTGCTCATGTGGACCACAGGTATGCACGACTATTCAAGGTTCAGTCATCAGCTCGAGTTCCATTTAACTAAAGCAGATTTCCCCCCTTGCCGTGAGCCCTCATGGCTTTGGTTGCAGTGTATGACAGTGTATTCCTGTGTTCAATCAGGTTTCTGAGCTGAAGTTGCTGTCTGATTTGGGCCTCCTCTTCCCAGGAAGAAGAAGGGGTTACTGGGGGAGGTGTGGTTACAGCCGTGTCTCTGAACAGCTTCTGGACAAGGGAGAGTTTGTGCTCTGTCGGTTCAGAGCATGAATGGAACTTGTACACGAGTAGCTGCATGAGGGAAGCTTTGGGCACGCTTGGACACCCTCTTTTCGCTGCTACTTTTTACACTGTCATTTTGAAGAAGGAGCCTTACTCCGGCTCCTAAGCTGACACCTCCTTTGCCTGAGTATATGCATTCCTGTAGCTGAGCCAGGCAGCTACATCAGGGACCTAATCCAGGCTAAAAGTAACCTGGCTTAGCGAGGGCAGAAATCAGAATTCAGATTCATTTCATCGTATTGCTACAAACCCTGGTGCCTGGGCAAAGGGGGGATGCTGTGTGTGGTGGGGTGGTGTAAAGTCAGTGGGAACACTTAAGGCAACAGCAAGACAGGCTTGTACAGGCTTCAAGTAGACATGAAACAGTGATCATCATCTCCTTGCAACATTTTCATTCATTTTCCAGAGTGCTTATTTCATTGGGCCGGGACAATAATGATGGTGTGAAGCAGAAGGGGCTTTTTTCCTGCCTTAGGATCATAGAAACTTTCTAAGGCTAAGGGCTGGAAGTGAGCCTTATGCACAAAGGTTCTTTTGTTTTGTTTTTGTATAAACCTATTTGATGTTAAGCAGCCAAATCTCATCCTTTATGGTTAGTATAATGCGTTTTTTAGAAGCTACTGCACTTCTTGTTTAGCTTTCAGCCCCTGTTCCAGAAGGCTGCATCTCCTTACATGGTCTTGTCTCATACCTGCTTAGTCAGGGACACCAAACTGGCACTGAACACCTCTGGTTAGAAACCTGAATTTCTACTTAGCAGTGTTAATTACTCCAATAATTTTGCTGTCCTTCAGCTATGGAGAGTTTTTGGGTTTTTTTGAAAGAAGATTTCCAGTTCTTAATAGAAATGAGAGTGATTGTGCTGAATTATGTAGTGAGGTGAGGGGTTTGTTGTTGTTTTGGTTTGTTTACTCTTGAATAGCTTTCCTGAAAGGCTTTCTGTCTGCTCTCCGTGCTTATGGAACCATACAAGCTCTTGCTCCTTGGGAAATATGTCACTGTGAGCTCTCTGTAGCAGTTAGGCAGGAGAAAAAACAGAGTGATTGAGGGTTATTCTGTAAGGCAGTCAGAATACCAACAGCAGGTGAACTTGCAGTTCACCTTACCCAGCATATGACTTGGATGTGCAGGGCATAGATCAGTAATTTTCTGAGCTGTTAGGTGCTGGAAGGGGATGCACTTTATGCCACAAGATAGATTCTAGGTTTTGTTCCTCAGATCTGCAAGGAAGTATTTTGATTTGAAGTCTTTGCCATCTTACTGTTTGTTTGAGAATTAGGAACAGATGCGGGCTTAACTTTTTTTTGCAACAATGATTAAATGATTAAAGCTTAAGACACTCTTTCAAAGAAGGAGAAATAAAGATTTTCCCCCCTCATATTTTAGGATTAGAAAGATAGAGGAGGGGGAAAAATAATGAACTTCAAAGAAAAACTTTCTGGATCTTTTCATGAAATGCCAAATTAAAAGCAGAACCCAAACAGCAAAATTAGTTCATGAAATTTTTACTTAAAAAGAAGAAACCTAAAAATTCATGCGTGGAATACCTTTGCTGTGGGCTCCATGGGCTGAGTTTGGAAGCAGTAAACTTGTAATCTGAGGCCTCTGGCCATGAAGGAATTGATAGAAGCCACACCACTGTAACCTGCTGCTCTTCTCACCATCCAAATGATAATCCAGTGCATCATAGTAGTGAAGATGTATTCCTAAAGCTTGAGATGAACAGCAGGAATGAAAACACCCAAGCACAACTCCAAACACTCTCTCTTTTAATATTGTCTGTCCTGCACTAGTCTGCTAAAGGTAAGAAGTCTCACCCTTTGGATGGAAGTTCTCAGATGTGAACGTGGGAAGGACGTTGAATAATTGTGCAATTGCAGCCATATGTTCATTTATTAATGAGAAGTGGCCTGTCTGTGGCCTTTGGTCAGTTGTACATGAGTCTCACAAAACGTTGAGAAACATTCTGATGTTACTTCCCTGTGCCCTGATTTATCTACTGGTCTCTTGTTTTCTTTCACTGTAGGTCTGCTGGGGCAGGGACTGTCATTTTCCTGTATTTGTGCAGCAGCCAGGGAAGTGAGGCCGTGAGCTGGCACCGGAGCTCCCGCGTGCTGTCACAGTGCAAACAATGCCAATAATCATTATCACTGGTTATCACTCCTTATCACTCCAGTTCTGTACAGCGCTGGCTGGGCCCTGGCTGAATGTGTAACATGCCAAGATTCAAAGTCTTCATAAACCCCAAATCAATAATCCTCACCTTGTTCACAAAACTTGAGTGGTTAAGCTTTCTCCCCTTCCTCCATCCTGGCAGCTGTTTCTGCCAAAACTTGTCCAGAAGTGCAGTGGGATGATTTTCAAGCCTGCCTCATTAAGGTTGTAACCAGGAATTTCATGTGTACACCAGCTTCCTTTCCTCTGTTTTTAACATTGAGTCGTGTGTGTGATTGCTTTCATTGCCCTGTAATCTGTCTTGCTGTTTTTACTTGCTGATTGGTTTGTAGGAATAATGGCGATCTTAGAAGGCTTATCTTGTGTTATTTAATAAGAATTGGATCCTTTTTAACAGCAAGTGATACTTTGTTACAAAACAAATGACGGAGGATCTGTCGTCTTCCCTGCCCGCAGTCGTTAGGCAGCTTGTGTGGAAGGCTCTGGAGTGAGCTGCACGTGCAGCTGCTGCCCAGTGCAGCACAGGTGAGGCCGAGAGGGTCACTCCCTGTAAACCAGCTTGGACCTGGAGCACTTTGGAGAGGAAAGAAACAGCTTCTAATTCTTTAATTTTATGACCACAGTCATCTAAATTTAAATCTGTGATTTCAGGGATGATGAAACCAGATAGCTTGGGAGGTTCCTCCTTTGCGGCACATGAGAGAGAGCACCAGCCAGGCAACTGGTACAGACAAGCAAGAGGCATCGAAACGCACAGCGTGATCACTCGAGCTGTGCAGGAGGGAGAGCTATATTTACCAGATACAACTGCTAATAATGAGACTTCAAAGAGAGCACACCCTTTTATTCCACAGCTGTGCTCTGCCATGCAGAAGAGACAGGGTAGTTTTCCAGTGGAAGTTTGCCGCATGTCTTTGCCTTAGGGAAGAAGTTCACAGGGTAGAATTAGCATAGAATTTCAGAGAGGAATTGATCTACCCATAAAACCATTATCATTTACCTAAGAGATACTCCTAAAGGATTGACAGAGTGGTAGAGTTTGGTCTTGCTGAAAATTCTTGAATGAAACTATTTTAAGTTTACCCTTCTCTACTGTGTCCATTACCTTGTAGTGAAGCATGACCAATTCAAAGAAGATGTAGGATAACAGATAATCATTGTAGATGCACTAACCTGTCATCATCATGTGCTTCATCTTCCTTAATAACTTGATATCTTATTAGATGAAAGTTCCAATCCAAGGAACCTCAATAATAACTGGTCAAAAGGAATGGAGCACATAAGTGAAAGCACATAAACAGTACTAGTCAGCTGAGGGTAAATAAATCTTCCATTCTGATGTTTGGTCTATGATTTGAAACCGGTCTGACTGCTGAAAAGTGACCTCTGAAGATGGGCAGGAGGATGGTGTTCAGCTCAAATGCTACTGGGACAACCTTTTAAAGGCTTTAAAATGACTGTGAATGTTTCTTTCCCACTGAAGTTAGAGGTACAAAGCAAGAAGTATCAAAGTTATAAGTGCAGCTTTAAGACCGTATCTTAATTTAATTTGTCAGCACCTCAGTTTTCTCCTGTTAAGTTTTCTGTGGTTTAGAGTGAGTTAAAAAAAATTCATTTTTTAAAGGCAAATGCAAATTAGAGAAACCAAAATGGATTTAATGAATAGAGAGGGAATTGGAAAGAGAGAGATGACCTGTAATGTTTGATACATAACCTTGTCCTGTTTTAAACAGATTGTAAATTACATTATTTATTGCCTCTGACTTACATGGGACAGATTGCTATTTAGGGGAGGACTGGATATAGATGCCAAGGTAAATGTGATAGTAATAGTCTTTCTTTGCTTTACGAAGTTAAACTCAGGATGTGCAGGATAAAGAACCAAACACCTGAGTTAGCCTGTGCTAGTATAGCCAATGTGTGTATACTGGCACCTCACTAACAAGTTGTATATACAGGTTTCAAAGGGTTTTTAAAATAGATTCTCCATATTAAAGCTGAAAATAAAACTTGAAGAATTTAAATCAAAGCTATATTAAGGTTTCAAAGTAAGAGATTTGTCTCCTAAGATATATTCTTTTACAGGGAAAGGCAGCAGACATAATGTGAGGTTATTAGTGAAATTTTACTGTTTTCTTTAGTTAAAGAAATTGCATCTAAGGTTTTCTGGTGCCTGGTGTGATTGAAGTGCACCAAACATCTAGAGTTGGACAAGGTGGGAAAGTATTTGTAAGATGAAAGGAACAATATTGGAGAACAGCTTCATCTTAGTGAACTATTTGCACCTTTTGTTTAAAAATGGCAAATACTTATTCTGAATATAAAGCTTCCTTAAATTGCATGGAAAGGGAAAGATATAAATTTATATAGGTAGGAATGTTTGGGGGTTTTCCCAAGAGAACTGGATCCCTTAATGATGTTAACATTTTTTTGTTGTTTAAAAGTTGAGGCAAGTACCTGTTTAGAATTGTGAAATAAAATCCCATTATCTGAAGAAACAGTGATGCAGACGAATTGCTCTTTCCTGATACCTGAGGAATGTTGAGCTTCTCTGGTCAAGATGGAGAGGCTGCAAGGCATAGCTCTATGCAGCTTAATGCTTCCAGCTATTCTCCCTCAATATTCACTGCAATAGCATTAAAATCTACTTTGTAAACTTCCTTAGTACATAAATGCTTCCTGTTTTGTTTTTTTTCTTCACCAAACTTACTGATGCTTTCCATGTTTGATAGCCTTTAATTTGCTCTTGTTCTGAGTCTCCTACTCCACGGGCTGGTTTGCTTTTTTGATCTGCTTGGGAACCTGAAAGGCAGCCCTGATCCCTTCAGAAAAAAATTTGGTCACTAATGATGGCGGAGAAAGGGAAGAGAAGCTGAAATGTAACTCCCGCTTTAATTCTCAGACTAGAAAGCATTGGAAAGAGGTTCCTGATAACAATGTCACTCAACACTTTTTCTTGCATATAAGAGTGGAACATTTTTTTTATTTTGTTTGTCTTTCCTGAAGTGTTTTTTATTGTTCATCTATTTGGTGACAGATGAGTGGAGAATATGGCTGTGGTTTATTTTGCACAGAATCATGTGCCTGGTTGGGAAGAGTGAGAAGAAGAGTGCCATCACTTTGCATAGCTGTCTGTGTGCTCACAGCTCTGCACTGGGCAGTCCTGGAGTGCAGGGAGGGCTTCTGTGCTCATTGTGAATCGGGGCAAAAGCCTCTCTGCATTTAGGGTGACTGCTGTGCCCATTACTGGGCATGTTTTGTAACTACCGACAAGGCAGACTTGGAAGAAAACAAAACAGAAGAACTTCTTATGAGACAGTGCACAGAAGTTTACAAGGTTTTTTTCATTTGAGAACCAAAAGTAGGTTTTCTTCTTCTACTGGTTTTCTGCTTTTAATATTTTCATACTGGGAAAAATAGAGTTAAGGTGCCAGAAGCTGCTGTTGAGGACAAATAGCAGACTAGGCTTCAGCATCCTCCGTGGAACTGCAGTGCTTTCAGCTGCAGAAGATAACACTTTGTTGGTACCAGAGTGTACTTGCTCTGGGCTGTTACTGAGTATCTCAGCAATCAGAATTTCAGGGAAAAAAATTCAGTACCTATCCATCACCAGATCCCAAATAGAACTGGTTCTTGGAGAATAGGGGTTTCTGAAAACAGGTACGCTGAGCAAACATTCAGAAAATCCCAACACACACATTAGGGGAAGACAGAGCAAGTAGATTTCAAACCAGTTGAATTAATTTGCAATCTGAAATCTGGAAGTTAGTGGGGTTCTTTCTCTGGGGGGCAGTGAGTTACGGCATGTTTTTAGTAAGTATGATATGCTAATTGTTATTTGCAATGTATCAGCGTCTTTGCAGATGAAAAATGCAAAATGAATGTGATATTTATATTTGTTAGGAAGCAGTCTGTGCCCACAAACCTGAAACAGAGTCCCGGGTCTACTAGGTATAGCTAGAAAGTTAGCTTCCTCTTGTAAAATTACTGTTTAGACAACAAAATCTGGTAAAACTAACATTTAAAATTGGGGATTTTTTTATCTGAAACTATTTGATGCTCAAGAGAACAGCCATAAAATTCTCTGATTCTTTTGACTGACAAAAAAGGGAATGGACCTTTGATAGTTAATTTAAATTAACTTTTGAGTTTGAATATAGGTATTGTGCATTTGGTTTTTTTCTTTTCTTTCACAGAGCAAACTGCAATCATATCCAGAAATGGAAATTACCAGTATTTTTTTTTTAACTTTAGATCTGCTACTTTTACTACATGAAGATTCTGTAGTATGTTTTAGGGGACAGCCCTTGGCAATTCCACACATGATAAATGATGATTTCTATGGTGGTTTTACAGTGCTCAGGATGCAGCTAAGCCAAAATACTTATTTTCTTAAGATCTTACATTAATCAGAAAAGTTCTTAAGCCTTTTGTTTACAGTGGCTGGTTAATTTTCTTGTGTGATAAGCTGCTGTAGCTCACTAATTTGGGTGAGTTTTTTGTATAATTTCTGTTGGTGTTGTGGTGATTCAGCTTGCCCAAATACAGAATTCTTTAGCAGAAGAATCTCACTTCAGTATTCAGTATGATTTTTAATTAGATTTTTTTTTCCTCAGTGTTACTCGGATCTGCATTAACTCTTAATAAAGTAGTTTTGAAGATTCTCCTTGACAGTCATTTTCCACTGTAAGGTAAAAGTGAGGACTGATAGCTGACAGATACAAAATGACATTAGGAAGGCTGATGTCTGTCCTCATGCTAGAGTATCACCAGAGCTGGTGTTACAAGATGTAATTTCCTGCATAGTAGTGTTCAAGTAGCTCCATCCATGGAGAGTCTACAGTTCAATGGACAATCAATTGCAGGCTTTGTTTGCCATCATCAGCTGTGGAGGTGTGATGCATGGATTTGTTTTTTGGGGTTTTTTTCAGTTTTCTTCTTTTGCACCCAATTTCTGTCCTGTTTAATAAATCTCCTGTATCTGGTCATTTTACCACAATGATAAAACTAGCTCTGGTGGTCTTGATTGATCTCACTTGCCTTTCCTGTGGCTTCTAGACATCACTCAAACCAACAGCTCGATTTGCTACCTTGCACCAGCCCCAGAATAATTCCAGTTCTGGTGAAAAATGGTAGTACTGTTACTTTTGGATAGCTAGATGCTGTGTAAGTGCAGAGGAATTCCAGAAGGCCATCACATAACTTCAGTGGGAAAGCATGTGGTAGACTAATGTCAGCATAGGTAAACTAGATTTTTAAACAGAATTTATTTCCAGTTAGGAAAAAATTATTCTAAACCGTGCTTGTGTGATGCTGAACTCAGAACTGACGGTTGCAACTTGGAAAAGAGGCTTTGTGGTTGTCACTGACAGTTCTCCAGGATTATTGTCTGCAATGTGGAGCAGCAGCAGCCAAACAAAGCCAGAAAAACCTGGGCCCTGTGTGCCTCTTGCATCATCAGGAAAAGGTACTGAGGACAAGAAAATACATTTTGTTGGTATTTAAAACATCGTTGTGCTCACCACATTCTGAGCACGGGGTCCAGTTTTTGTGCCCACATCTAAAGAAGGTAGAGTTAGTGCCTTTAGTTTAGGGGAGGTACAGAGGAGGGCAGCCCTCAGTCCAAGGGGGTGGTATTGCTGCCTCGTGTGGAGTTGCATCATTTAGAAGGTTTGATTTGGAAGGTGGGTGGCTGAGAAGGGCAGCGGGTTCAAGGTTTACAAAATCATGAGCCAGTGTGGAAGGGTGAACACCAAGCTCTTGTTGACAGAAACCCTGCAGTACCAGAGTTACAGGACACTTGGTGAAACTGGTTGGGAATCAGTTTAAGACAGATGAAAGAAGAAAGTGTTTGTTTACATAGCAGGTAGTGAATTTATGCAACTTGCAGCCAGAGGATGTTTTGAAAACACGCTGTGTAGGCAGGTTCAAAACAGGGTTAGGAGAGTTCATGGTCAGCAGGGAGAGTGTGAGGGGAGTGAACCACAGGACATGGGCTATTGGTTCTCTCTAAAGAGCACCTTTTCTGCCTTGTTGGAGATGAATTTTGGACTAGACGAACCATCAGTCTGACCCAGCTGGGTATTTCTTACATTTCTGAGCTCTCAAGCTTAGTGGATCTTTTTGTCATTAACTTAAAATTATGTTCTTGTTCATGGCAGGGTTAGATGGAAGGCATGAAGCCTCTCTTATCTTCTTTTATATGTTCAGTTAACTGCACCTCCAAGGGAGACTCTTGGATCTAATTGTTTAATTCATCAGTGCTGCAAGCCAAGGTGGCTATTACTTCTTAATAAGCTGGAAAAAGTTTCCGCCTTTCTAGCCAGGAAAAGTACTGGGAAGTCCATCTGGGAATGTGATTCATCTGGGTCATAATTTTCCTCTCAGATTCTGAGGAGAGGTTTGGGATAGTGCTCAGATACTAGTGATAAGATTTTATTTAGACTTAGCTTTCAGTTGTAGTGGTAAGCAGCTACACTGGTGTTTATGCAACAAGACTCCAAACACACTTTTTATTACTTCATCCAGTGGGACACACTCCCTGGTATTTGGTTATGTCCCAGTGTGCTCTGAGAATTGGGAGTTATTCAGCCCCTGCCTCATCTCACAGTTACCTGTGTTCAGGAGTGAGAGCAAAACACACAGCTAGAAGTCATTGAATCTGAAGGATGTGAGTAATTCTTTTGCTAGAGAGTGGGATAGAGTATTACAATATTTTCAAGTAATTTTTTAAAAATCCTCCTTAACAAAGTCCAACTTGAGTATAGCAGTGCCTTGTAGGGTGGTAATCACTGGTAACTGGGAGACACTGAGCCTAGGCTTACTATCCATATTTTTAGATTTAATTTGGGTGGACTTAATATAAAAGAGGTTAATAAAGAGAATTTGGAGGTTTTTGCATAATGTTAAGACTGGAGAGACTGCAAAGCTGAAAAATAGTGAGGGCATTCCTTTCAAAGGTGGTGGCATTTAGTTTTACTTTTACCGTCAGTATCTTAAAAAAGGGAAATAAATGCCCCATTTTTAATGTCTTTTATCCTGGAGGAAAACTTAATTCATGGAAAGAGCTAGGTTATGTCTAAATCTGGACCCTGTCAAGCTTCATCATAGCTTAAAATCAAGCTGCTGTAGAATCCATCACTATGAAGGCTGTGCTAGCAGGAGTTATTATTGATGTGGAAATATACATCTGACTTTTCCTTGCTGGACCACAGTTGTCTTGGAAGAAGACTGAGTATGAGCCCTTGGAGAGCTTGTCCTGCTTTCTTCCTCCTTCCTTCCCTGTCCCCACTTCCTCTTTCCAGAACTGCAGTAAAATTTGATAGCTCAAAGTGTAAATTAATCCTAAGTTATAGAAGTCCTTCCTTGAAAGAGACTGTAAATCTCAGCAATACACTTCTTAGAATACAGGAGAAGAGCCTCTGTTTATGGAAGGAAGGGGACTTATTATTTTTTTATGAATACTGAATAGAAGTGTATAAATTAAAGCTTTCTCAATAAGTTCAGAACCAACCAACCCAAAACCTCCCCAGCTTTTCTTCTTTGACCAAGAGAGTGCTTTCTTACTAAGTTATGAAATACATCAAAAGTGTCAATATTTACTATTCTGTGAACAGTCTTTAATATTTACTATTTGAAGCAGCTCTGTACCTTTTTTTGTTCAGTTTTGAGAGTGTCTAGTGTTTCTACCCAATACATAGAAAATATTAAATGTTAACACTGTATTTAGTCATCAAAATCTTCTGAACTGCATTAAACGAGTTTGGTGAGGTGATCAAAAAGGTGTTCTTGGTGGGTGGAAAAAAAGCACTAGAAGAATACAGGAAGAGTGGCTGTTTACATGATGAGCACTGACACTGCAGAGCTGATCTTAGAAGCATTAGGATTTTGGTTGGTTTGGTTGCAGTCACATCGTGCAAAAGGGAAAAAATGTATGGCGAAAACCTCCTTTGCTTTTTGACTCTTTCTAGGATGTACCTGCCTGAGTGACTGGAGAAACTGATCTTCCCACCTTCCAACCATCTTAGTGGTCTAATGGTGGGGGAGGAGGATGATGACTTCTTTTTGCTTCCTACAAATCATCAGCTGTAAAGAATGAAGGAAGTGGTAGATAATTAAGTCTTCCTCAAACCTGTTTGGTTGTTCTATGGAAAGCCACAGTGTAAAGCTCCTTAGATTGCTTTGCTGATCCATTGATAGTTCTCCAGTCCTTGAAATATTATATTGCTGCAACGTGAAGGGTTGCAGGGACAGAGTACTGGTGCTGGCTGGCCAAACTCTGACGGACATGTGGAGCCACCTCTAGCACAGAGAAGCGTGCAGGGCCCACCTGATGCACGGTTTTGCGTACAAGTGTTCAGGGATGAATATCAACAAGTGCATCTGAGTCTGCTGAGAGAGCATTTAACAAAAGCAGCAGAAGAGGAGCTGCAAGATTCTGGGGTTCCCTCTGTGGCTGAGTAAAGCTGTGAGCTGCATACCAGCAGTGGTGAATTTGGTGCTCCCAGTATCCATTCAAGTGGCCTTGCTCCTTAAAGCATGCTTACTGCTGTTCTGCAGATGGATGAGCAGGGATAATGTTACTGCCTGATGGCTACTGAAGGAACAGAGCTGTGGCACAGCCTAGAAAACTGTAGCAACTTTGTTCAGTTTCTCTGTTTCTATGGAAGTTTTCTTCCACAACTATACTTGTACAGCAGAAACTGAAATTCAATCCAACTTCCTAATATATATGTATTTTTATTGGCAGCTGTTTTTGAAGCTTTCCTTGGCTATTTAGCTTTGAGACGTTGACAAAGGCTGTCTGAAATACTCTTCTCTGATAATGAGGTAACTGACCATATCATAGCATGTGGGGAAAGCTTCCTGGGCAGCTAGAGATAGAGAAGCAGTGGAAAACATTCAGGTCCAAATCAGCTAGAAAGAGGTGACAGCTACACTATGTTACTATGAACAGAAAAGATGCAGTCTGGTTGTATCAAATGGAGGAGCAGCCTCCCTAAGAAGGGAGAAGACATATGATAAGCTGTCAAATAAGCCAGGTCCTGAGTTCTGGCTAGTGCAGGAATGGCAGCCTACCTGTACATTTGAGGTGAGAATGGAGGAATTATTTTAATAAAAAGATGAACTTCTGAAGGCTGCAAGTCTGTGTGCAGGCTGGATCCCTGTTTTCTCCCTGTCACAGAGCATCGAATATTGTGGTATTCCCATGACAGCCTCACTAATCCAGCTGCTGCAGTTACGAGTGACTGTAACCTGATCACATGTGGAGATTACTGAAGCTACGAACTAAAGTCTGGCCATTGACATTTTGCACAGTTAAGTTCTCATCCCTGAAGTTCTGTGAGCAGAAAAATTCCATCTGTTACTCTTGGAGAAATATGTGAAGTATCCACATAATCTCTTCAGCCTCTCTATTCCCACAAATCATGGGGTGCTTTGACAGACATGGTTACCATGTTCATTATGAGAATGCTGAAGTCTTGTTGCATAGTTTCAAAGTTAACTTTAACACCTTCTTGGATGTTATCTCAAACTGTGAGATTTGTGGGGTTTTATATTTAGCTCAAATTGTCTGCTATAATTGGCTTTGAGGCTGCTTATAGAAGGGTAGCTGACTGCTCAGGAAACTCGCCTGCATTTCATGTTACTTAAAAACATTCGTCTGTCTTTTTGTCATCTCAGAATCTGCTTTGCACAGTAAGATTTGTTGGCAACACTCTTCAATTTACTTCCTTTATTTCTTCTGTAAGAATGGTATGAAGCTCCCTCTGCATCTTCTCACTTGGCCAAACACTTGCCTTGACACCCCAGCCCACCCCCGATGGTGCTCAGCTTGGCTCTAACTTTAGTTTCACACAGACAAGCGGCAGTGAAACCTGGAGGTGGTGGCTCTCCTGGAAGCTCTGCTGAGAGGGACCCACACAGCTGTGCTGCAGAGCACACCTGTCCCTGTCCTGTGGCCACAGCCTGGCCTAGGGCCATCTTGTCCCCGATATATTGTACCTTCTAATTACAGAAGAAAGCAGTGTAATGACATAGTTGCTTGACTTGGACTTCTTGAGTAAAATGAAAATATATCTGTATGGCTGTGATGTTTTATACTGATAGTTCTCAGTGCCTTGCTAGAACCTTTGGGCGATAGAGAAAGAAAAGTGAAGGTGAATTCCTTCAAAACATTCTGTGAATGGTGTTGAAACAAAATATAATGCAAGTCAGAAGTTTCTCCCCCCACATAAATGTTTTTTATTAATTTGCAGTTCAGTTGCATTCTCTCAAGGTTAATTGTAGTCATTCCAAAATTACAAAAATAGATCCATCTAGAATGATGGTTCCCAGCTGATGTGCTGGGACATGCAGAAGAGCCAGCAGGCTGTTAGATATGCTTTGAAATCTGAAGTAATTATAGCTGTCTCTCTGAAGTGTTGCATCCAGGTTATAAGCACACTTATGCAAGGATTTTGGCACGTGCAGGTATATCACGGAACAGTTAATGGATACAGGAGAATGCTGGGAAGAAGGGCTCCTCAGGAGAGTTAAGATACTTGGGCATCAGGTACTTACCTGGTGTGGATCTTAGTTGATGCTTTGTTTTGTAGTGACGTGAACTTATGTTTTTTCTTCTTAGCGTAACTCAGAGCTCTTACTGCACTTCATGCAAATGATTGCATATTTGTGGTAACCAGAAAAATTGCAGCATAATGATCATATTAGTGACATGTATGATACTCTTGCTTGTTCTTTATTACATGTGGTTACTATGAGTATCTGCTGTACGTGAAACAGAATGAACACCATTTTTTCACTTTTAAAAGAACCCTCCCACAACTGATCATTACACACTGTGTCAGAAACCCCAGTGCTATGGGTTTCTAGTATCGATGTACCTGTTCCTCTGGAAGAGCGATGCGGCTTAGCTGCGCTCCCTTATGTGATACTTGTTCAGTTGGGGTGTAGAAATGCTTGTTAGTGCATAGCAGACCGTGCAGGAGGTGCAGCAAGGTTTCTGAACTGGACGTGCTGCAGCTGCTGTGCAGGGGTTGGAGTGTCTGGCTGTTTCCCAGCTGCTGGCATGTGCGCACACCCACCCCTTTCAACTTGGTGTTGTAGCCCGGGGCTTGCTGCTTGTCTGTGCCTTGAACCTGAGTATCTGCTTTTTCTTAAAGAAAGGTATGTATGAAATGATGGAAAGAACTATGAGGCACAGGGCCTGTTAGAGATGCTCTGCAAAATGAATAGAAAGTGCTTAGTAATGGCCTTTCAAAATGATAAATCAGTATTTTTCATAAATGATAATATAATTAAAAACTAAACAAACCATTCCAGTATTTTTGCCTTCCCACCACCCAGCTGATAGGTTTAAAAATGAAATATCAGCTGCAGAAGGAGCTGCACGTTGTGGGGCAGGGAGTACAGTTAGTTTCTTGAGCTGAAAAGGGGCCAAATCCACAGGTGAAGAGGGGCTGGGGGGGGCCTCTCTGCTGTAATTTAATATAAAGAACAGATAAATTATTTTCAAAGTCAAAGCAGCTGACTGCTTTGAGTTCCCTCTTGCTAAACCAGTGGTATACTGATTTATAAATATCTGCTGTTTCCATGTTGTCTTTATAGCTTGTAAGATGGAGGGGCTTGAAGCTTTGGGTGTTTTTTAGGTGTGTAGACACAAGATTAATTTTTTGTATTTTATCTTATGTGGGCATATATGGGTACTAATAATCTACTCGATCTTCACAGAAACAACCACCACCAAGTGCAGAGAGTAGTTTAAAACCATAGGAAGGCTAAATATTGCTTGTTAACATAGTTTGATTTCAGTATTGTGTATACCGGGGCCTCTTGTAAGCATTTTTTCTGATAAACATTAAAATCACTGAAAATAAAAGTCAAGGTATATTCTCACAAGATACCTGAGTCTCTCTGTAAGCTGTTTACCCCTTCTCAGCTCCTTGCCTAGCCTGGCTTCTTTTGGCTATGGCTGTAATGCAGGTTACAGCAGGACTTGAACGCTGCTTTGTTGCAGGTGAAGGCAAAAGGTAGCGCTTTAAAATACTTCCAGCTCAAAGTACTGAAACACTGTTGTTCACCCAAAGGCTGTCCCTTAAGTGTTAAGTGACTCCAGTGTTCTGTTTTACCTTCCAAAAGCTGAACCTCCAGGCTGCTCCAGAACAAGAGCGATGGGAGCTTTGCAGGCTTCTGGGCCATGATTTGAGCACACTGTTTTCTAACAGCTGATAAATCTGCATGTATTTTTTACCTGGAGTTGGACCATGACACATAGTGTAGATATTTGAAGGAAATGCTGAAATATAGGCTAGCTTAAAGCCAAATTTATCAGCAAAGTATGAGTGCTTGAATGTGTTGTGTGCATATATGCATGTACTTACGTGTATGGGTCTGTGTGTACCTGTGTGTGTAGAGGGAGGGGGAGATAAAACCGGTTTGTGGCAGATGGAGGCAAAAAGTGGGATAGGTCGCATAAAAACACGCGTCTAAATGATTGCAGTATCAAGGCTGGTGGAAGAGGTGATCTGCAGTAAAGTAAAAGGCCCCTTTTTCTCCCTGCCACCCGACAACAGAAGCTCTGTAGTTGCTGCACCCTTTGGAGTACCCTGTCTACTCGGGCTGCAGTTGAGTTTGCAAAATATTACAGGGAATGCAGTGTTTTAAAGCTACTGTTGTTTTGTCCTTCATTAAGGCATAATCAGCATGTTTTGATTTGTATGGAAAATATCTGAAAGACTGGATGCTTTGGCAATGTAAACAAATGGAAAAGGAAAATGCATCTGTTTTCTATTACAATCTAATATTATGCTCATCTGTGGCTTCTAAGTAATGGGCACTTGTTTACATATTACAGAATATGGATTATAATTTTATAAACATAGTTTGTCGTTGCATGTTGGTTTCCTAAATAAAAGAAAGCAAAGCAATAGTGGCTTATAGAAATGGTTGCAGTGGAAGTCCAAAGAAGCAGCTGGTATCCCAGAGTGGGAGTGGGAAGCCTCTGCTTCCTACACTGCCTTTCCCATAGCTCAGATACTGCCTCACTTTATGCTCAAATCTGTTTGTTACTACTAATGACTTCTGCTTACTAAATTTAGGATTTGTTGTAAAAGAAGATTACAGCATTGTTTTCCTGTAGCTGAATCTCATTTGTAAACCCTTGAGCAGGAGAGAAAGTCTTCTTCTTTAAATGTTTTAAAGCAAAATGTCAGTAGACATCTGTGTACTTCCCTGGTTTAATCACTACATCTAAATTGCAGCTGTGGGATATTTCCAAACCCCTGTTCTCCCTTACATTTCCATTAATTTTCAATGAAGCACGGCTTTGTTGAATGAATTGGGTTATTATTTTCTGAATCTCAAATAGATCGTGTAACTGTAGTGGCCAGTTCAACATTTAAAATCCACACCTTTGAAATCTTACCCATCTGAATGTATTATTACTATTTGTTGATATAAGATTGCTCTGACTGAAAGAACAATGCAGAAAAATTTGGTTATTTAGTCCTCTCTTGAATGTCTAAGCGGACAGTACACTTCAAGCAGCAGTAAAGGAGTCATCTGAGCTCAGAAGAGAAAATAAGAGTATGAAAGCATGTGTAGATATATTCCTAAGCCCATAGGGAAGAAACCTAACAAATAAAAAAATAGAAAAAGAGAGGAGGTTCGTGGGTATTTTTTATTAAAAATCTGTGTTTACAATTATGCAAAAATTGTGCTACCAAAAATCTGATGGTCTAAGATAAGTTACCTTTAAAATAATTGTTACGTTTGCCCTGTGAGGAAGTTCAGGGTATTTTAGCTATTCTTTTGCTAAAGGTTGCTTATTCTTTTGAAAATGTATATTACAAGAAGATTTTTCACTTAAAAAGTCATATGAATGTCTGTTTTGTCTATATTTTGCATAGTAAAATGGCAGAACATCTAATTTGCTCATATTTTTGACAACTTTCAGTGCTTAAGGCAGAAATTTCCCATGCTTGTTACTAGTCCCCGTCCAGTTGAAATTCACTGGAAAGCTTTAGCTGAAAGAGTTTAACCATCTTCAGTGAGATGAGAACACCATCCCTTTTTCATCCCTTCCAAGCACTGCTTCAGACAGTGCTGATGTTTTGCAGATTTTGAAGTGACCTTGAAGTTTGGAAGGAAGCAATTCCTCCATTTCAGGGGATGTATTTGCCTGAAAGCCACACTTTGTTATGTCAATACTCTGAATAACTGAGAAATGCCAAGTTGCATTTACAGTTGAACTTGCTACACCTTCAGCTATTATTTCGAAAAGCTGTGGTTCCCACCATGTGAGCTTCCACAGACCCTGATGCTGCTTTTCTCATAGCAACCAGGACTTCAAGCTAGAAGAGAATCACAGACAAAAATGAAAGTTTGAAAGCCTGTCTTTTCTTGCTGAAATACCAGGACTTTGAGTTAGAAAAGGTTCCTGTGTTTGTATTTCACCGTGTTGTCTCTGTAGAACGAGATGCCTACAGATGCTACAGAAACTCCTGACTTTCAGTTGTGACTAGTTGTCATGATTCTTAATTAAAATCAAACATTGCATTAAATCTTATGCATAGTTGGTAACTAGACAGAGACGAATACCAATTATTGATACTGGAGAAGATGTAATAGAAAAACAATCATTACCAATATAGGCTGTATTTATCTGTAGAAAATAACTGTAATTAGTTTTTCTCTTCTCCTTCCATGATAATTCTTATTTCTAACTGTCCTCAGAATTTGAACTGGGAATCATAAATTTTGTCACACAGTTTGGGGGAGAGTGTTTTTGTTTTTGAGGCAGGGAACTGTCCTGGTTTTGGAGAGCTTTTTTTTCCAGTAATGCAATTGAACTACTTTTCTATGCTACTATAGTGTACTTCAGCTCCTTTTTGTATATACTCACACTTACAGGCAGCCGTGTTACACTCTTACCTTTTGTGCATGTGATAAGTAGAAAATGCATGTTACAGAACAATGTGATAGGCAATATACCTTCTGATAGAATTCTAAACTGCAAAGTATATATTTTTATATAACATATTTTTACAGTTTTCTTTTGTTCCTTAAGCGGTTTAAAATTATGAAATACCTCTTCAGAAAAATTTAATAATATGAAAAAATCTGCCGTTACTGGAAAACAGATGTACAAAATAACATAGACTGAGATCTCTTTAGTTGCTGTGCTGTGTACTTTTTTAACCTCCAAAGACCATAAAAAATGAAGTTTTATAACAAAAATACTAGCTTTATCTTAATTAAAACCTTCATTTAAGAGAACTGGACCTTAAATTAGAATATTTTTGTCTCTGGCATGAAGATACAGATGGAAAGTAGAAATTGGGATACTCGGCCATTCTTCATATGTCCTCTTTACTGTAGCAAGGACATTCAGAGTCCCTACCACTGGAGCTGCAGAATTTCCAAATGTATACAAAACTTAAAGAACCAATGCAATATTCAGTTGGATAAGGGGGGAATACAGGAAGAATTTATAGGTAGCTTCTGAAAGCAGAAATTGTTTTAAAAGGGAACAAGCTGTAAAATTTTGTGAAAACTGCACTGTTGCTTGTCACAACCACTGATTATTTTTTAAGTTATATGTTAAATTTTTTTAATATAATTTCCCTCTACGTTTCAGGCTGCCTTCTTCCATCTCGGGCATATGTTTGATCTGCACTTGCTCCCTGAAGTATAATGCAGGCTTCTGTTTTTTAAGTTACATCTATGAGGCTGAACGGAACATTACCCTCCTTGTTTGACCTCCCACATGCGATACACAATCCATTAAATCTCATGTAATATTTAAGAATTTAATACATTCTTTGCATAACAGAACAGTAATAATACTGACAAAACACTGCTCCAAGCAAAACTGCTTATACAAACAACGGATCTGTGAGCAGTGAAACTAATGAAGCCGTGTTTCCTATAGATTTTTCTCATATATATTAATGGGCCCTTTCCCCTCTGCAGCTCCTCTGCAGCTCCTCTGCAGTGTCTGACCAGCAGTGCTGGGCTGATGAGGGGATGGGTGCAGGGGTTGAGCATGGGTGCTGACCACCCTGCTCTCCTCTTCATTTTGGGGAGAGGTTCAAATGTATCACCGGGTACTGTTGTTAGCACTGAGACTATGAGCAGGCCAAGTCAGTTACAGATTCTTCTCATGGTTCAGAGGACTGGGTGGCCAGTGGTACAAGTTTGTGTGGTATATTATGAGGACAGAGAACTTCCCATTTTATGAGATTATAAAGTGCAGTGATACAGCATGATAAGGCTGGATTTTTATATATTTTGTCAAGGTTAATGCCTAGTGGATGTTTTCAGTCACTGATTAACCAAGACATCTTAATAACACATGATATCATGTACAGATCCTTTAGTGTGTATGCTAAGCCTTTAATCTGTACTGCTATATGCTTTTAATTTTCAACTGACTAATACTAATAGCTTCTAAAGGGTTATCCTTAATGCTGGATTTGACAACTCATGGAAGATTTATGTGTGACAATAATAAAGTGTCTATTATCTAATGAGATTCTTACCGATACTGTTGTGAACAACTTTCATTATATGGAAAAAATTTCATGTGGCATGTTTTTTTTTAAAAAACTTAGAATATCTGACTGAAAATTCTGAGATGAGAAAAACTTTCACCTACTTTGACTTTTGCTTGTGTAATTATACAGTTCCATAATGCTATATTGGTGTTGAAATTAAATAGCTAATGTGACTGTTGATTAGTTTCCCATTTGAAATCACAGCAGCTGAACAAGTGAAGGTTAGTCCATTTAGGCTGTTAGTAACTTTAAAATATAATATTGGCAGTCATTCAGGCTTTTAGGATTTTGCCGAATGAAACTCAAAAGAAACAGCAGTAAAAGACTTGATTTGTCTAATTGGTCTTTATAAATTGGATTTAATTCACAGCTGTATCCAAATAGGGCTCCCCCCTCCCCAAGTGCCTGCCAGGTGCTGCCTCCTCTGCTCATGTACTTCAAACTTGAGATAGCTTCATTGTTTTGAATGAAATTGTATTTCCTTTGTGCCCTTTCATCACCCTATATTTACTATTTTCTTGTTACTATGGTTTCTGGAAATAAATTGGATGACAGTTGTTTTGAAAACCTAATCTATATACAAACAAGTTTTTCAGTGTTTAAATGGTGCAATGAATAGTTTAGCAGTAGACTATCTCAGAGCTCATTAAAGTGCTCAGCATTGTTATTGAGGTTAATCCCCTTGCAGTCCAGGGTATGTTGATTGCTAATTCAGTGGGAGGAGAAGGGTAGAGCTCTCGCTTTACCAGTAAAGGCTTATTTTCTGATGTTGGAATTTTGTTGTCTTTTTTTTTCCCCCCAGCTAAAAATTCTATTGCACATAGAGTTTACTTAAGTTTATAAATCTGTTTAAATGTGGTATAATGCTTGGCTGTTTGTAGTCACACCCAAATGTAATTTGTTTTAGTAAGCATTGATACTTTTGCCTCCCACCCTCGTGTATATATATGGGTTCTTGTAGTTTCAGACCATGTTAGCATGAAACACACATTTCCCACATTGAACGTATTCTTCAGTTTGTAGGAGTGATCCAGGAATGAGGCATTTTTTCAGTTCTTTTTATTCTCAGCAGTGTGTGGCTGGCCCGATGTTTTATTTATAGCACCTTGTCCAGATGCTGCCCTGCGTCTGTCTTCATGTGGGCACTGTCAAGACATTACCACCCTGCTGTCTGGCCCCTGGCACAGTCTGAACTCTGCTGTCAGGTAGCAATTCTCAGCTCACGGGCGAGGCACTGAGACACAGGAAGATTAAGGCAGAAAAATGATTCCCTAGATGTTGTAGTGACTGTGCATGTTTGAGACTTCACGACTTCCTCCTCTTCACAATAAAATTTCATGTAGAAAATAGATGGGGTTTTATATATTTTCTTTGAGACTAAGACGACGTAACTTGAGTAGAACTACAGAGCAAATCAACCCAAGGGCAGAGTTAGATTTCAGGTCTTTCTGCATGTGGTTGTGTGCTTGTCCACCTGACTGTCGGTCGTATACCCCAACCACAGCACTTCAGTGTTGGCAGGTTTTGAGTATGGCTGATGCTTTGAATTTCAGTTACCAGCTTAAGTATCAAAGGAGTCTGAACACCAGGTGTGAAGTGCTGGGAAATAGGAAGATGCCACGCGACTCTTAGGGAAATTTTGCAATTTACAGCAGAGAGGGAAGGTAAAAAGGTCAGGCCAAATGAGTGCAAATTACTAGAAATAAACTGTGAATGTATGTGGATGTACATGAAAATGCATTCTTACTGAAACAAATGATGTATGTCAGTAGTTTTCTAGGATTTTTTATCTCGGTCTACAAAGCAGAAAACAACATATCAAAGCAGTTAATGTAATGCACTTACTGTCAGACTGATCGTGGGATCTTGATGAAAAACTGAATCTGTGGTTAAACTATTGTTTTCTAGTTCAGCTTCAAGATTTAACAAACTTGGCTGTTGCTTTTTGCTTTTTACCAAAGGTTTTCTCCTCTCCCTTTATAAGAGCACAACCTGTAGTTTGTTTTCTGCTGTTTCTGCTGCATGGTAGTTTTTATATTACGGCGTAGCAGATGGTGTCAAAATAATGGATTCTTTTCTTCTACCTTGGCTTTCCAAACTTCTTGGTACAATTTTGTCAACTTTATGATATTTCATTTTTTATTATCCCTTCCCTGCTTTGTTTTCTTGGCATGCTTTTCACAATGTGTTTTCCAGTATCTCCTTATTAACCTTTTTTGATATTTAATGCGCTGTTGTTTTGAATTGAGGCAGTGTTTCATCCAAAATCACTGCAGAACTTCCTTCCCACGCTGCTGCCCAGACATGCTGCAGAGTAGCTACCTAATTTGCACTGGCAAAATTTCAAAGTGCAGGTCAGCTGGCCAGGTTATCCCCCCGCGAGGCTTCTGTATCCCTTTCTAAATGCCATTTTTCTTCTGTCTGTTCTCCGTTTTCCCCTTATTTGTCCGCTGGAAGGAAAATGGCTCCAGCAAAGTTGAATGGTGTGACTCCTTCCTTGCTTTAAGCTGTAACTCTGACAATTTAGCATGTATCACGGAAACAGTTTCAAGGAAGTTTGGACTACTAATGTAGGGTTTTTAACATGTTGTCAGAGAAAAGTAAATCTGGCAGAAAATGAGCATTATAAAGTTGGGTCAGAAAAGCCCTTACCACAGGAGAAAGTGGTAAGGTTTGGCTTCTGGAATGGGGAACCAGCCCAGAGTGCCAGAAAGGCATGTGAAATACAGATTCACAGAAGGATAAGGATATTCAGCAGCTGTGTTGCTGAGCTCCACTGCTGATGTAATTTAGTTGATACAATATGAGCACAGCGTCAGTGCACTCAATTTTGGTCAAAATTAATTGTGTATGTTTAAATTGCTGACAAGCTGAGGGGGTGTGAGTGCATCTAAAAGCACCCAGGTCATCTGCTTCCCTATAGTGAGAGCGGTTGTAATGATTCCCAGCATTGGTGAGTTCTGTGGAATTCGAAACTGCCATCAAAGTAATTTAATTTAAAAAATAATCAGTTTTAAGAAAGCTCCTTTGAAGAACCAATTGCATAATGAAGTTGTTTCTGGGTTCCCCTTACTAATATTGTTGATATTTGGTTATATGTTTGATAAAGGTAGAAACCAAGCAGCGTTTTCTTTTGAAGGAAACAGCCATACAAAGTGCACTTCACCAGTGCTTTCTTGAACTGGGTGTGGGTTATTGGGTCATCAGGAGAGGTGTGAATGCCACAAATTCTTCAGGGTTAGACTCTGCAAATTTGGTGAACTGAACAGTACAATTTCCAAAATAATGAATGATCCCAGCTGTTGAAATTGCAAGTTTATTTGAATCTTAAAGACAGAAGCAGTGTTGCCCTGTGAGGACTGAAGCTATTAACTAGGCGGTGCACAGTTAGGGTTCGATACTGCTCTCCTTAGTGTGGTCTGGGGAGGGGAGAAGACCTTGGGCCAGCAGTGGGTTTATCTGAAGGCTACCAAACACAAACAGTGCTGCCAAGTGTATTATAGGAGCATTATGAGAAGATTTGGGATGAACTTGGACTATCGATCTCATGAAATCTCTGGCTTCATGGTAACATCATTATTTTCAGTCCTGAAACAAAGGGAGTTTTTCTTCATTGTAAGCTGGATTCAACCTTTAGCTGATTACTCAGATGGACTATTAGTAAAGGAAGTGAAAGATCCAGACCTTCAGTCCTTACAAAACTGGAAGACACAAACATGAGAATCTCATTTATTGTGTCACACCTTTTAATGAGAAAGACTCTGCCCATATTTTTCATTTCATAGAAACCAACCAACCAACCAACCAACCAAAAACCTACAGGCTTCATCTCAGATTTCTGTAACTTGTGACTGCTGGACAGTTGTTTTGTTTTATGGCTTGCTTAGCTGTGCCACTACAAGAACAGTTGTAGAATTTCTGTACAAAACATGCTATTGAATTTAAACTTTCTTTCTAAACTTAATCTTGTTTCTTTTAGTCTTCAAAAAACCTAAAAAACTCCCTTCCCCCCCCCCCCAAAAAAAAGGATGAAATATTTAATCAAAAATTCAGTATTTGGGTCATCAGTCTTGTTCAAACCCCTAATTGCTACTGATTTTGTGCAATAGAGCAGGAGATCCCTTCAATATTTTTTCTACGTGGAAACTCTGATTTCCTTTTTCCAGTATGTCTTTATATCAGTGCAGAGCTGGCTGGTGTCCTCTTTATTGGTGGAACCAGGCAAATCTGACGTCCAGCAGCTTCACTTTCTCCCATGCCAGGTGCTCGGGGCAGGCAGTCCTTGGCTTCGTGTCTCTGGCAGCCTTTCTTGCTGACCTCAGTGACAGGTTTAGTTTTCTCTTGACTGAGTTTAAATCAGGTTGACACGCTGTGAAGCTGAAATCAAACATACGAATTCTTTGCTGGGCAGAAGCTTATCCAAAGAATGTGTGTGGTTTAGTTTGTGCTTTCCCACTGTACCTACATCCCAGGAAATGGGTTCTTAAATGTAAAAACCTGGTTCTGTTCATCATCTTATTTTTAAAGTTTCATAGTTACTGTTTTTTCCCACCTTCTCTTTCTGGGGAAAGAAGGAAAATTTTCTGCTGTAGTGAGGATGGCTTTTTTTCCCAGTGCTGTACATGAACTTTGCCTGAACCAATAGCAGAAAGGCGGTATCATCTGTAAATGGTCCTAAAGTTCCTTCCTCCAGCAGTGAATGATCTCTCTGAAGACAAAACCGGGTGGAAACACCAAATTCAGTTACTCTGCCTAACAGGAAAGGACTTGGTGAAACCTAATCTTCAGTAATTTCTCATTTAAGACGTTCACGGGAAAGCTGAAATAGGCATTTTGGGGTACAAGAAAAGCCTATCTATTAAATGTAGATTACGGCCTGTCAAGTTAAAAAGCAATGTTGTAATTACTTTGTTTGCTTCTATTTGAAATTGCTTTTGTTAGATCCGGGCTGCAATTAACACACTGGAGCAGCCATTGTTCCTGCCTGCATTCCTTGGCTCTTTCAGCGTCGTGGGGAGTGGGGAAGCGCTGCAGCTTATTTGCATCTCTTTGAAAAGGAGTTACTTGAGCTAACTTAAATTTTGGTCGATGTTTTTAATTCATCTGAAGGAGATACTTCCCGTGCCTGTGTGCACGTTAGTAATGCCGGGGAAATGTAAACGGGCGCTGCTTGTGCTCATCCGTGTGGGGAGCACGGCAACGGGGATGGGTTCGGTTTGTGGGTAGGTGCGCACCTTTTCGTTATAATTAGCATTAGTTATAAATGCAGATATCACCAAGACGAGCTGTAAATGAGTTTTTCAAGACTTCTTAATGTGTTTACTTTGTGTCGGATTTCTAAAGACACCCATTTATACCTGTCCAGGGAAAGGGTGCCCAGGTTGCACGGAGACCTCGACTGGTGGAATCCTGCATGAGTCCTCCCATGTTCACAATGGCTCTCCTTTTGTTTCGAGCTTTTGTTCATGAGCTTTTTATTTTTTATGAGCTAGATCTGTTCATTATGTGGGAAGTCGCTGTTTCATCTACACAGAATAAGGTGCTCTGTATGATCCTAAAGTAAACAATAAATGCATTTACTTCTAAAACCTGTTATTTATGACTAGCAACTATGACAGGGAGTCTTCAACTAGTCCTTGCTTATGGTTTCAAATGAGGTGTTGATGAGATAGGTACACTTCTGGAGAGTGTGTTTGGATTAGAAATGTTAATGGCAGAGCTGCAAAATATCCTCATTTTATAGACTGGGAAAAAATCTGCATTTTCTTCAGTCGAGAATCTTCTTGTCATCGACCTGGCTCTGTCACCTGTGGAGCTGTTTCCTAAACAGATTTCAGCTGACACTGGAAAGGTGTCACAGTGTGCTGAGCAGGTCTGGGAGCTGTGTTTCGCCCTGCTGTGTTAATCAGTGACAAAGTAGTTGCATTTATTTGCTGAAACGATTGTGGAACTTCAAGAGCAACTTCATGTTATTGGACTGTTTTGAAATTAAATGACCCTTTGGAAGGGCATTTCCATTGGTGTTTTAGGGACAAGACACATTATTGGCTCTTAAAAGCAAATGGAAGTTTAAATTGGCTACTGGAAAGCCATTTGCTGGAACATTGCTTGAATTTTCACTTTTGTTTGCTTTGTTTTATTTTTTCCTCCTTGGTTACTTTCAAAGAGAATGGAGTGTAAGGAAGGGTAAGGATTATACTTCAAAGTGTAGTTTAGCAACACATCTATGTTATGTATGAAAATGCTGTTTAACTTCAGAAAAGATATATTAAGCTGTCTAGACATTCTGCTCTTAGTTCAAAATTTAAGTACTCTTCTTCTCCAGCTCCCCAATAATGGAAATAAAATGAAATATCAACTTATTTTTAGTTACTGGATTTAAGAATGGGATTTCAGCTGTAATAGGAACTGCAGCTCGCTGTGCTGTATCCATCCCGGACGAAGAGATTTGAGAAGGAAGCTTTGCCAGCTGGAACGTGCGTCAGTGTTATCTGCGTGTGTGTTGTAACAGATGTTTAGCAGAGACTACTTGTCAGAGGTACCTTGTAGTAACTTTTAAAGATGCTTGTTTGTTCCAGTACATTTTTCTTGCATCACTAGCTTTTTCCATAAAGTCAACCACAAACTGCATTACTGGGGACTCCAGCTGAAACTTGTGGTGAATAGGAAATAGATTAAACACAGGTTTCCCCTTTTCTCTGGTTGCCAACAGTGAAGTCAGTAGTTTTAATGATCCTTACCTCAGCTCACTGCTGTCCTCACACTCTCTATTAAAACACTTGTCTTCTACACTGTTTTGTGTGTTGTTAAGGAAATGCTGATGGCTGGACGTATCCAGCCGATTACTTCATTTCCAAATAAGGTTCTTTCACCTTGAAGCACACTGTAATAGTTCACTGAGGAGAGAGGAGATTCAGATTGTTTTGTCAAAAATTTGGGAAGTACTCTTT